>PVKS010035207.1:5888-20362 GCA_004027875.1 Aplodontia rufa
ACTCTGCCCCCTCCCCTACCCTCCCAGCTCCCTACCCTCAGCCTGTCTCTCCCCCTGCCCTTGCTGCGGCTTCTCACCACCACCACCCTGCCCTCACTGCCCTCTGCCCACAGCCCCACCCTGTCCCCCCACTGCTCCCCACACCCAGTCCTGCCTCTGCTGTCTCTGCTCCCCACCACCACCCTGCCCTTACCGCCCTCTGCCCCTAGCCCTGCCCCCTGCCCCTGGAAGCTCCCCCCAGTCCCACCTCTGTCCTGCCCCTTCCCCTGCCCCCCTCAAGTTTTTCATGCTCAGGGCTGTCTTTCCCATACCATTTCCTGGCAGCTGGAGAGGACACTGCAGGTGCACTCACCTCTCAAGGGGAACTGTCTATGTCCCCAAACTAAAACTTCTGTGTAATCACAAGAAGCTGGCAGTAAGACTGGTACAGCATCTCCTTGACTGTCCACACCTCTGCTCTAGAGAATGAAAACAGCCCCTCCTGGTGCAGGCTGTGCCCCTCTGGCCTCAGCTTTCCTCAGCCCAGAATCATTTCTCCAGCTTTGCACCCTCTGCACTGAGAAAGGATGAGTTATAAAGTGCCTGCTGTAAGCCACCCATCGACTGAAAGCCCAGTGGTGAGCCCAGGAATCGTGGCTGCCCCTTCCTGACCGAGAGCTGCCTGCTGCCTGGCTGAGGCTGCACCCAACACCTGGGGAGAGCACCTGAGAAGCCCACGGGCAGTGGAGGCGATGGGGGCATGTGGGCAGGGAGTGGGTGTGTTGGCTGCAGAGCTTCCTGGTGAGCATTTCTGAAGAGGGGATGTCCCTCAAATAAAAGAAAGATTGCAACATTACAACATAGAGTGTGCAAGGCACCTGGGCCTGAGGTCTCCTTCCCTCCAGGGACCACAGGCCCTGGCTTTCCTCTCCGAGATTATCTAGGACTCCAGGGAAGGAGTCAATGGCTAAAACCATTGGTGGGTAGAGAAAAATCATTAATGTGTTTTCTTATTCAATCCAGATGCTGAAGAGTAGAGATCGTGGGTGCAGCAGGATTCTGAAGACTTCCACAGAAAAGCAACGCCAGTGACCCTTTCTCTTGCTCACAGGGTGATGTGCCAGCTGCCCAGCAAGGACACCAGGAGGCAGCAGGGCAGTGGGGCACCTCCAGAAACTCAGGGCTGCAAGAGCCTTCAGAGAAGTGGGAAGCCAGGCAGTGCTCGCCAGGGCCCAGGGCTGCAGACACCCAGGTGGTAACCAATACCGGAGGTGCTATCCCCAGCTTGGCCGCTGTGGATTCTGTCTCAGGCAGCCAGGATGAGTTCCTAAGATATCACAGCATGGTCTCACCCTGTGTCCCTGATGTGTTTTCCAGGGCCAGGAGGGCAAGGGAGCCTGTCCTCGGCCTCCTATGGAAGGCCATGTGGCCTGGGCCAGTGTCACACACAGTCCCTAACCCACAGGCATCTTCTGCCCTGGGGACTGGGGTCCAGGACCCCAGCCCTCACCTTAATTCCTGGACATCTCTTACTTTCTCTAATGTGCCCCCTCCAACTCACTTTTCTGCTTTGCTACAAAAATTTCCATCTTTCACCCCCCATGAAAGCCCATCACAAAGAGCTCTGTGAGTGTCCTCTTCACCGGGAACTTAAGGTCACTGGGAGGAAGGTCAGAGGCCAGGGGCAGAGCTCATCCCCCAGGCCCCATGGATGCCCTACCAGTGCAGCTGGGGCAGTTCAGGAGTAAGTGTGAACCAGGGCTTCCCTCTGTCACACAAGAACTACACAGACCTGGGCTTCCTGGGCTTGCTATTAGAGTCAGCAGGGACACTCATACTGACTGACTGTAACCTTGGACATGCGTGGACGAACTGTGTCCCCAGCTCAGTCCCCATGAGCTCCTGCTCCTCCCTGAGAGCAAGAAGCAGCAGTGTCCTCTGTGACCGCCACACCTGGGAGTGCCCTGTGTCCACTCCTTCATGTGGCCTTCAGAACATACTTCAAGCCACAGCTCTCTGCTGGGCGGTCTACACCTGTGTGACTCGTGGTGGACTGAGTTCTCCTCCTGGGCTCCCGATGAAGCATACTCTTGGCATCAAGCACTGCAGCCATGTCCTCCTCACACCAGCAGCCTGGGGAGCACACCCAGCCACGGTTTACCATGTGTTCAGGGAGCCAGTGCCTGGCATGGAACAGTTACCCTGGGCAAAAGAATGAGTCATGTGCCTCAACTATCCAGGAGCAGGCAGGGTAAATGCATGTGTAAGTGTGTACACAGAGGGGTGTGCATATGTGAGCACACTCGTCTATTTAAGTGCATGTATAACTGTGTATTTATACACACAGGGGTGTGCACACGTGAGCACACACTCATTTATAAGTGCATGTGTAATTGTGTGTCCTACACAGGGGTGTGCTCACATGAGCACACACACTCATCTATTTAAGTGTGTGTGTAATTGTGTGTCTACACAGAGAGGGGTGTACATACATGAGCACATACTCATCTATTTAAGTGTGTGTATAACTGTGTGTCTGCACAGAGAAAGATGTGTGCACACACTCATCTATTTAAGTGTGTAACTGTGTCTACACAGAGAGGGGGTGTGCACATGTGAGCACATACACTCACCTATTTAAGTGCATGTGTAACTGTCTACACATTGTCGACACATCTATTTAAGTGCTTGTGTTACTGTGCATTTACACACAGACAGAGGTATGCTCACATGAGCTCATACACTCATGTTTAAGTGTGTGTGTAACTGCATCCACACACAAAGAAGGGTATGCACGCGTGAGCACACACTCCTGTAAGTGTGTGTGTAACTGTGTGTCTACACAGAGGGGGTATGCATATGTAAGTACACACTCGTCTAATACTTATACACACAGAGGGGTGTGCACACATGAGCACACACTCATCTATTTAAGTGCATGTGTCACTGAATTTATACACACAGAGAGGGATGTGCAAATGTGAGCACAAACTCAACTATTTGAGTGTGTGTGTGACTGTGTCTACACACAGAGGGGGTGTGCACACATGAACACACACTTATCTAAGTGTGTAACTGTATTATACACACATAGAGGTATGTGCACATGTGAGCACACACACTCATTTATTTAAGTGCTTGTGTTACTGTGCATTTATACATACACAGAGGGGTATGCACACATGAGAAGACACACTTATCTATTTAAGTGCATGTGTAACTGTACATCCACACACATAGAGGGGTGTGCACACCTGAGAATACACACACATCTATTTAAGTACATGTGTCAATGTGTATTCACAGAAGGGTGTGCACACGTGAGCACACACTCATCGATTTAAGTGTGTGTATCTGTGTATTATACACACAGAAAGGGTTGTGCACTCATGAGTACACACACTCATCTATTTAAATGTATGTGTAGCTGTGTATTTACACACAGAGAGGGGTATGCACACGTGAGTGCACACACTTATCTACTTAAGTGTGTGTAATTGTGTGTCTACACAGAGGGGTATGCACACATCAGTGCACATACTCATCTATTTAAGTGCATGTGTAACTGTCTACACTCAGAAAGGGGTGAACACATGGGAGCACACACTCATATATTTAACTGTGTGTGTAACGGCATTTATACTCACAGAGAGGGGTGTGCGCATCTGAGCATACACACTTGTCTATTTAAGGTTGTGTGTAACAGTACCTACACAAACAGAAGGGTGTGCACATATGAGCGCACACTCATCTATTTAAGTGCGTGTGTAACTGTTTACATACAGAGGGGTGTGCACATGTGAGCACACATACTCATCAATGTAAGTACATGTGTTACTGTCTATTTATACACACAGAGGGGTGTGCGCACAGTCACATCTGCATACCTCCTCTCACTTCTGCTCTCTAGAGACCCCCTCACAAATACACCTGCAGACAAAGGGCATGGGTGACTTTTTCAACACAAGGACAAGCTAGAGGTCATTTTATGCAGTTTCTGCATGGTCCCTGAGTCTGTCTAATGCTGCCTGGACCTCACAAGGCCATCTCTCCCCCATCCCACAGAGAACAGTCCTGCTTTGCCCAATGGGCCTCTATCCAGAGAGACTCCATCCCCATCCCAAGTATGAAACACCAAACATACACAGCTCCCCAAACTGTGCTGCCCACACTCTCCTTTATCATGCCACCGTGGACAATTACCAATTTCTGGAAGGGCTAAGCAAGAGCCTCCAGGTAACTGTGTGTGGTCAACTAGAGCAGTCCGTACAACAGCAGTGCCTGACCTTGAGGTGTCCAACACAAACTGTGCAGAGCCACACATCAACCCGACTGTCCTGGCCTGCAAAATCCCATCCTTCAACACTAAGTGGTACCCTGCCAAGCCATCATAACCACTAGCCCTGTGATCACATGGGCTTCTGGGATGTGTTGCAGCACCTGCCACTGACATTGACGTGCCACCTACAGGGCCTGAGGACAGGATCCGCACTGTCTCTGGGCTGAAGCCTGGTGGGCTCAGTGTCTGTGGGATTAGCTGAAACATTGCCACTCCCTCTGGCAGCTATGTGCATTGTGGCCAACCTGGCCCCAGTGCAATGCTCCACACCTGGTCCAAACTGAAACCCAGGGTCTCTGTGAAGCCCCTTCTAACTGTGCAGGCTTGGCTACATTCTTGTAACTGCAGGCATTGACATGACTGATGCTCTAACTTGACACACACCAGTGGCTGAGGGGCCCATGGCAGTATTAACAGCACCTCATTTAATTTAAGAGCACTTAACTGCCCCATCTCTGTAGAAGACAACGTGCATTTGCTGTGACCCTGAATCACAGAGGCCAGTGTTGCCTGCCAACAGCTCAGCGCCGATACCAGTCCGCTGGCAGTCCTCCACCACTATGTTGTTTAAAAGCCAATCTCAGGACGCTCTCCCTTAGTCAGGCTAGATTTCCTCCTGCTACCCCAGGGATGGCTCCGCCCCCAGGGGAGCATGAGTACCTGCTCAGCTGGGGACAGTGGAAGCACTTCCACTGACATGGGGTGTTCCCAGCTCAGGTGCCCCCCTGGACTACAGTCCTGACCCGGGGATCCTATTTGCCACCTTTAACAAGACACATTTAAATGTCACCCGCCGTTTCCTTCCCAGCAAACACTCTACATGGTAACAAGAACGCCAGTCACAGGACCTGATGTAGAGCTCTTCCCTCTGAACACAGGCTCAAGATTGCTGATCCCTCTGGCCCCCGGACGGAAACTGACCTGATACATGGAGGTTTAGTGGACACTGGTGCACCCTTGCTCAATGTGACTGTCATAGTGGCACCACAGCTCTCCTCAGGGTCCATTTCCAAATGACTCCAGAGACGTCCGCCCATGGAAGACAACACAGAGACTCTGTTGATGCCAAGCCCCTCACCCAGTCATTATGACACATGACGGACAGCTGCCGCTTTACTGATGTCGCTGGTACTGGAGTAGGAGAATGTCCCCCACTGCTTGCTCCAAGCACCTTGTCACATAGAAATACCCATGTGGCAGCTGGGCACATAGTACTGGGCTCCTCGGAAACAGTATCCCTAATAACCCAGCCCAGGGAACTTCTCCAACAGGACATATTCCTGGCTTCACTGCCCACAAGAAACGTTTTCTTTTCTTGCTTCCATTATTTGTGCATCAGTCCTTAGCATACCTGCAAACTAACCCCACTCATCTGAACCAAATCCTCCGTGGGCTTTATGTGCTACCCGCAAGCCTGTGGAGCAACTGGACACACCAAGCACCCATGTCCCCAGTTGGTGCCCTGCTGACCTACAGCTGGCTGTTGAGGTGCACTTCAACCCTTCTTGTCATGCTGCCAGGGCTGCTCAGAGAGCTCCAAGAGGGGCCGTCCAGACCACACACCCATTTAGCCCCAACCCAGAATCTTCTACATCACAGACGAAGTACAATTGTGATTTCAGAACCTTTTCCCTTTAAAACAGAAACATCTACAACAAAATGCCCCTGGCACTGCTGTAAAATGATTGCTTAGAAAATATTAATCTTTGATCACCAAAGGACAAATTCTGCACAACTGGAATTACCTCAGGGATCCCTTTCACTCAGGTGCTCAGAGAAGGACCACCCTTCAGGGGGTCAGCTCTCTTGGGACACAGGACACAGACAGAGCCTGAAGCAGGCTGGAGAGCAGAGGCCTTTGATCCAAGCCACCGAGGGACACATGGAAATGCCCACGCTGAAATAGGACTGTCACCTGTGCAAGAGTGGAGCAGTCACTTCCAAGGAACCTGATGTCCACAGGGACGCAGGACCCACCAAGCCAAGCCACACCCCAGTTGTACGAGTAGACCTGTGGTCCCCTAGCCACCCAGGCCACCAGTGCATGCAACAAGCTGAGTAGTTCTCCCCTGCACCTCCCTCTTACAAGCTCACCTTCCCGGAGAAGAGCTGACGGCACCCTCCAGGGAGTCTGGGACAAGACAGGAAGAGCCAGGGCCAGGGGCTCAGGATGTCAGGCACCCTGATGGGACAGGTAGGAGCCCCCAAAAGGTGAGCCCCCACACAGGGGCCAGTAAAGCACAGGATAGAGAAGCCACCTGGGGCAGCCAAGCTGCGGGGAGACAGGGAGATGGTGTGGTCCACGTGCATGGTCCTCCAGGAGCCACCAGCAGAGCTCCATCTCTCCTTGTCCAATGCGTGGGAACAGAACACTAACAAAATATTCCTCCCACAAAAATCACACCAAAGAATGCATGTGCACATGTGCATCTGACAGGCGGACACACAGCACACACACAAGTGCCCAGCACAAAGGCCAAGCCACACTTACACTCAGGACCTGGGCAGTGTGTCACAGGGACCGAGTAAGGAATCCAGGGAGCTGCCACCTGGAGAAGACATGAAGAGACTGACCTGGGAACACAGTGAACCGAAGGATGTGGAGAAGAAAGGGACAAGGCAGCAGCCTCAGACTGTGCCACAAGCAGAGGGCAGGACTGCACCATGGAGGTGGCCTGTGATGAGGATGGCAGTCAGGGTGACTTCCTGGCATGAAGGATACCTGACCGGTGAGTATGGGGATGTGGGGCTGTGCCGCACTGCTCACCAAGGCGGGTGGCATAGTATATGCCAGAGGGCCTGGCCCCCAAGCCTCCCTATGCCTGGCACAGCCCTGAGGCAGCTGATCCTAGTCCTGCTGCCAGCTTTTGGGCAGACAAGGCAGAGCAGAAGACCTGGACTGATATTCTGTGATTCTGAGAATGCTTCTAAAGGCTGCCCTGACTGGTATCTGGAATGTGGACTGCTGAGGGCTTCTGGTGCCCATGCCACTCATGGAAGTGTGGCCACGTGTCTCTTGGTAGCCTGGTTCCAGGCTCCTGCAGGTGGAGCGCCTATTGGGGACAGACCCCAGTGAAAGCCCTGGGCCCTGGGTCCTAGTGAGGCTGTTTGGTGGACAGTGCTGCCCACATGGTCACACATGCTGGAGGAGCCCAGAGCATGCTGTGACTCCCAGGAGGGGCGCTGTCCCATCTCCCTGTATCTGCATCCTCCACGCCTCCCTCTGCTCACTGAGCTGTGTCCCTTCACTTCGAGGTCTCAGCTTGACCCGACTCATCACTGGGCCCCTGGTCTTGGGGACCCCTGGCACTGGTTACAGAGCAGGGTGGAAGGGGATTTTTAAAACTGCTACTAAAGACCAGAGGTACATCCATGCTAATGCCACATCTGAGGAGGGGAAAGTCCCCAGCCAGGAGAGAGGAAGTCAGCACTGTAGGCCTGTGCAGTTGTGTCCTGCAGTGGCAGGACAGGCACTGTGACAGCACATGTGCCCCTCCCAGGCCCACGCCCTGTCTGATGCCTTCGCTGTGCAGTCCCACCAGAGACAACTTCATGTTGATGAGGTAGCTGTCCACCACAGCTTCCTGGACAAATCCATTCCCACTCACTTGGTCCCTGTATAGGACTCCCAGGGCCCCCCTTGCACTACTACCCCAAGATGGGGACAGTGACCTGGCACATGGTGATGATGGAGGAATGCTGCTGGGCCAGGACAAGCCTGGCTTTGGCACCCATGGGCAGGGTGGGCTCTGCTGAAAATCCTCTGCTCCCAACACCTGGGCAAAGAAGAGCCCAGAACATATGCAAGGCCACGTATCCCAGGTCAGGAAGCTGAGGTCAGGGCTGAGAAACACCACCAGGGCATCTGACCCAGATCAGGACCCGTCGCTCCTGCTGGGCTGATAGTTGGGAGTATTCCCTGCTGATACACTGGACCAACCTCCAACACCAACTCCTACAAATTTCAAATAAAATAATGATGCATCTGGAGATATCGTCCAAGACTTTCTACTCTCAAAGAGTGGCATCTAAACTCAGGCCACAGATGCAGGTCAAAGTGATTTTTAATTAACATGCTTTGAAATTATTAAAGACTCATAAAATACTACATCAGCTTGTCTTCAAAACAGCTAATTTTAACCTGGATATATGTGCCTTAAACGAAAGGGCAGATGAATCAAAATGGCGACCTGAAGAGTGACAGCATTTCCTGAGGCTCTGGGTCTGCTTGGGAAAAATCCACTGCATCAGCAATTTTCCAAGGTGCGTCCAGGGGAAACTATATTTGATTGTCTACTACTAGTTTGTGAAGCTTTTTTATAAGGAGCCGAGTCTTAGGAGTTTCGAGAGAAGGAAAAAAATTTAAAAAAAGAAGCAGGGGGGGGATTTTCCCCTCCCACCAGGGGCACAGAAGGCTGCCACTGCAGACAGCCTGCCAGAAAGAGTTCTGTCTGCCCCGCCAGGACTACTGGTACAGCTCCTTGCTTGGTGTTTGTGGAGCATTCCTACGAGTTTGGAAATAGGAAGTTTTTGTCTGTTCTACCAAGAACGGGAACAGTACCCTTTCGTCCCGCAAACCGCTGGACACATTCCCGACCGGCTCCAGGGGCGGGCATACAAGCGGCAGCCGCCGATCCAGCAGGTCTAACCAGAAACAGATTTCATTGCTAAACCCATCCTGTCCGTAACTAATCAGACCCCCGCCAAACTCATACTCTATGAGGGGCGATAGCTGTGCTCGAAGATGGCCCCCTGCGGTACCTGGTCGCTTGCCGCCATTAGGAGCGACAGGACTACATTTCCCATCGGCTGCAAAGGCGGGGCTATGGTGCGTCTGTCGGAACGAGGGGAATTTTTCCCTTTTCAGCCAGGAACACTGACGGCTTCCTTTTCGTTCCGTGTGCTCACTGGTCACAATCCCGCACCAAGCTGCAGAGGCAGGGCAGCAAGCCACAGTAAACAATCCAGTGGGTCTGAGCAGAAACAGATTTAATCGCTAACCCCATTCTGTCCGTAACTAATCAGACCCCTGCCAACCTTGCACTCTGTGAAGCGAGAGAGCTGTGCTTGGAGACAGCCCCCCTCCCCGGGGTGCCCCGTCGCTCGCCGCCATTACGAGCAACAGGACTACATTTCCCATCGGCTGCATAGGCGGGGCTACAGAGCGTCTGTTGGAAGGAGGAGAGAGTTCTCTGTTCGGCTAGGAACGGTGGCAACTCCGTTATGTTCCGCGCTCACTGGTCACAATCCCGCATCGGCTACAGAAGTAGCCACGACTGCGGATGCGAGCAGAGTCACAGATACTGTTGCTGAATCAGTCACTATCCTAAGTAAAACACTCATCTCCCAAACCCGCACATTGTGGGGAGCAATCCTTGTACCGGGAGACAGCCTGCAGGGGGCCACAGACTGAGAGACATTCACATTGAGGTCCCAGAGACACCCTCATTGTCTATAGATACAAGATTTCATTAATAATTTTTTATTTATTATTTTTATTTTCTTTTACTTTTTTAGCTTTTAAATTTTTTATTTTTTAACTCATTATCTTTTTAATTTTTATTCTTGCTCTATCTTATTTTTTATCTCAGCATTTTTTTTATTATACTGATTTCTTTTCTCTTTTTTTCTTCTACTTTTTTTCCTTTTCTTTCTTTCTTTTCCTTTCTTCCTCTCTTTCCCATTTCTACCTTTATGGTTAATACTAAAGTTAATGTTGGTGGATGTAAATATTTATTTGTGTGTATATATTTATGATTGACTACTACTCTTTCTAAGTCTTCTTAGCCTCTACTGCCACCCCTATAACATTAGATCTCAACTAGGAAAACGTTCCATGATAGCATGATAGACTCTACCCTTGGAGAGTGAAGACAACTACACCCCATACTAACCTCTTCCTCCCCTGTACTCTGATAATCCCTAAATATAAGCATTTATCCCTCACCCTCACCCAAAGACTTGACCCTTCCTGCATCCCAATCCTATATTTTCCTTGACCTAGTCCTCCCTAATCTCTTGTCCCTCTTTACTCGAAGGCAAGAGTGATTTCTTACCTCCCCAACCCACCTCCTTGAATTCCTAGTCATCCCTTCCCCCCATTTTCGGAGAGACCCTAATATCTGAAGAAATAGACAGGCGGCAAAACGGGCATTGGCTTGCTCTCATAATTTGCTGAGAGTTCTCTCTCGAAGTAACCCATTACAACGAAACAAATCCATAAGAAGCTCCAATTACTCCACCAAGAGTAATTTTCTCGAAGTACAAATCATGCTCTTGGACCCAGAAAATGAGGAAAAGGGGAAATATTTCACATCCTCAACCCCAAAGCTCTCCACCAAAAGGACCCTATGGCTGGAGCCCTAGATGAAAATCAAAGGCATTGTGTCAGCGTTAAGATAGTAATGCAATCAAAGAGTTGAGAGAGGAAATAAGGAATAAGTTCAGACAGCAATTTCAAGAGATGAGTGACAACTTCCACAGGGAAATAAGGGAGCAGTTCCACGAAATGAGAGATCAGCTTTACAAAGATATAGAAATTCTGAAAAGAGAGGTAGCAGAGCTATCAAGATTGAAAAACACGGTTAATCAAATCAAATCCTCTCTGGAAGAAACCAACAGCAGAGCTTGCTCTACTGAAAACAGAATATCAGCTCTTGAAGACGAGTATCGGATAATGAAGACAGGCTAAACAACGTAGAAATCAAAGAAGATAAACGGGATAAAGAGCTTATAATATATAACCAGAACTTCCAAGTAATATTTGATGAGATGAGGTGTAATAATTTCAGAATCATTGGCCTGGAGGAAAACTCTGAACAGCAAACAAGAGGCTTAAAGAACCTTCTAAGTGAAATCATAAGTGAGAACTTCCCACATTTTTCTATCGATTTGGATTATCAAATACAAGATGCTTATAGAACTCCAAATAGACCTAATCAATTGAGAAGCTCACCAAGACATATCATATACAAAATAAATAACAGAGAAATCAAGGAGAGAATTCTAAAAGCTGCTAGAGAAAAGCCCCAAATCACATTCAGAGGCAAACCAATTCAGATCACTATGGATTTTTCAGAGCAAACAATGAAGGCCAGAAGAACTTGGAACAATATCTTTCAAGTGTTACAAAATAACAACTTCAACCCAAAGATAACATATCCAGCAAAACTCAGCTTCAAATATGAAGGGGAAATTAAATACTTCAATGACAAACTCAAGCTAGCAAGATACATGAACACAAATCCGGCTCTACAGAGCATTCTCAAAGATGTACTCCATTCTGAAGATAATGCCAACGATATGCTAAATCCTTAAACTAGGCCAAGTCAATTATCACTCTATACAAAAACAGAATTTCAAGATGACTCAAAACTCTGTAATCAATACAAAGTCTGTGAACCAGCCTCCCATATCTATTTCTATCCTTGAATGTGAATGGTCTCAATTCCCCAATTAAAAGACACAGACTGACCCACTGGATCAAAAAACAAAATCCAACAATATGTTGCCTGCAAGAGACACATTTGACACTCAAAAATAGACACAGGCAGAAAGTGAAAGGTTGGCAAAATGTCTACCAGGCCTGTGGCCCAAAAAAGCAAGCTGGTGTAGCAATTCTAATTTCGGACAAAATTAATTTCCAACTAAAACTAGTCAGAAAGGACAAAGAGGGTCACTTTATCATACTAAAAGGGACAGTTCATCAAGAAGATATAACGAAAATAAACATTTATGCCCCCAATTACAACCCCCCCAAATACATGGAAAAAATACTTAAGGACATTAATCCCCTCATTGATCTCAACACATTAATTCTGGGGGACTTCAACACACCACTATCAACTCTAGACAGATCATCAAAACAAAAAATAAATAAAGATGTCTCCAATCTGAACTACTCTATTAAACAATCGGGATTAACAGACATTTACAGAATATCCCATCCTAAGACAGCTGAATTTACCTTCTTCTCCTCAGCCCATGGATCCTTTTCTAAAATAGACCACATCCTAGTTCACCGGGACAATCTTAGCAAATATAAAAAAGTGGATATAATCCCATGTATTGTCAGATCATAATGCTATGATCTTAGCAATCAATAGCAGGAGAAACAATAGAAACTATTCAAATACTTGGAAATTGAATAATTACCTCTTAAATGAAGGATGGGTAAAAGGGGAAATGAGAACAGAGATCATGAAGTTTTTGGGATTGAACGAGAATGAGGAAACAACATACCAAAACCTCTGGGACAGTATGAAGGCTTTCTTAAGAGGTAAATTTATAGAACTGTATGCATACATCAAAAATTTAGAATAAGATCATATTAATAGTCTTAAGCTTCAACTCAAAGAACTACAAAAGGAAGAACAATCCAACCCTAAATCTAACAGAAGACAGGAAATCACCAAAATCAAAGCTGAAATCAATGAAATTGAGAACAAAAAAGCTATTCAATCTATTAACATATCCAAGAGTTGGTTCTCTGAAAGAGTGAACAAAATTGACAGACCCCTTGCCAAACTCACCAAAACGAAGATCGAAATGAAGCAAATCAACAAAATCAGAGACGAAAATGGAGATATCACCACAGAGCCATCCATGATATAGAAGATTATCAGAACCTATTTTGAAAATTTATACTCTGCCAAATTTGATAACCTGGAGGACATGGACAGGTTTTTGAACACACACGACATCCCCTTTTTAACACAGGAGGACACTGAAAACCTCAAACAACCTATCACAGAAAGCAAAATTGAAGCAGCAATCAAAGCTCTCCCGAAAAAGAAAAGCCCAGGTCCGGATGGATATACGGCAGAATTCTACCAAGCCTTCACAGAAGAACTAACACCGATCCTCTACAAGCTCTTCCATGAAATTGATAGAGGGAACACTCCCAAAAACTTTCTATGAAGCAAACATTACACTGATTCCAAAGCCCAACAAAGACACATCAAAGAAAGAAAACTAGAGACCAATTTCCCTGATGAACATTGACGCAAAAATCCTTAATAAAATTTTAGTTAATTGGATACAAAAGCACATTAAAAAGATAATCCATTACGATCAAGTGGGCTTCATTCCAGGAAAACAAGGCTGGTTCAATATATGCAAATCAATAAATGTAATTCACCACATAAACAGAATTAAAAACAAAAATCATATAATCATCTCAATTGATGCAGAGAAGGCATTTGATAAAATTCAACACCACTTTATGCTCAAAACTTCGGAAAAGATAGGGATCAAGGGAAGATACTTTAACTATATCAGAACCATCTATGGCAGACCCATAGCCAACATTATCCTCAATGGAGAAAAACTGAAAGCATTTCCACTGAACTCAGGTACGAGACAAGGCTGTCCGTTCTCCCCACTCTTGTTCAACATAGTCCTTGAAACCCTTGCCAGAGCTATCAGGCAAGACAAGGAAATCAAAGGTATTCGTATAGGAAAAGAGGAAGTTATCTCTATTTGCAGATGACATGATTTTATATCTACAAGACCCAATAACATCGGCCAGAAAACTCCTAGAGCTCATAGGTGATTTTAGCAAAGTAGCTGGCTACAAGATCAACTCCAGCAAATCGCTAGCATTTCTTTACACCAACAACAAATCCACAGAAGAAGAAATCAGGAAATCTCTCCTATTCACCATCACTTCCAAAAGAATGAAATACTTGGGCATTAACCTTACAAAGGATGTTAAAGACCTATTCAAAGAAAACTATCAAACACTAAAAAAAGAAATTACAGAAGACCTGAGCAGATGGAAAAACATTCCATGCTCATGGTTAGGCAGAATCAATATAATCAAGATGGCCATTCTACCCAAAGCCCTTTACAGATTTAATGCAACCCCATCAAGATACCTGTGGCATTCTTCAGAGATATAGATAATGCAATTCTCAAGTTCATATGGAACAACAGGAGACCCAGACTAGCCAAAACATTACTCTATAGAAAGGAAGAAATAGGGTGTATCTCAATCCCTGACCTGAAATTATATTACAGAGCTGTAGTAGCAAAAAACAGCATGGTATTGGTATCAAAACAGAACCGAAGACCAGTGGAACCGAAGATCCTGAGACAAACCCCCATATCTTTAACTATTTGATCTTTGATAAAGGGGGCAAAAGTATAGTGTGGA
>PVKS010035208.1:0-20266 GCA_004027875.1 Aplodontia rufa
TTTTAATGAATGCTGGTAATAGAACACAGCCATTAGGGGAATAAATTGATCTCTGGAATAGCAACAGGTAAAATATGATGATAGAACAATGCACAGGAAAAACAATTCCATTTTGCATTCAGCTGCCTGCGCACAGCTGAATGGCCTAACAGCAAGCAGTTTTTTTTTTTTTTTTTAACAAGTACCATGATTTTATGACCTCGGAACGCTTGAGTTCAAACAGACTTCTAAGCACCCTTTGATGTCTACATGCATGTAAGAAGTAATGTAGTCTATTCCTGGGCTCTACCACTAATCACCTTACCTCTCTGAGTCTTAGTGTCTTCAACGAGGGGGAAAAATGGGAGGCTTGCTCACTGCTGCCCTTGCGATGTCAAATTTCTGATTCTGCTAGTCAAAAATAAGACATGGAGCAAACACATTTTCCTGAAATTTCTTAGTGAATCTAGTTCTCAGTGTTATGGAACTAAATAAAAAATCAAGTACCCTAAGCATTTTTCCTTCTGTATATAATCCCTTTGGTTTTATACTGAAGAGGAAGTTTCATTAGTGGCCCTCCCCCATCAACTGAAAAAACTGCTGTTGAGTTTTATGGATTTAATGAATTTTATTACTACACCATGTTCATGTTAAATAGAATTAGACCTCAGGAAACAATCCACACTGAGGACTGAGCCAGGGCAGAGATCTCTCTCTGCCCTCAGTGTTATGGATGGCTGTGCATTCCTTAGGCACCTGGTGTGTGCTGACCCCATGAACACTGAATGATGTCACGAACGAAAAGTTTTTGCCCAGGCTGCCAGAGAGTCAAAGCTCCTTAATGCTAAATCTGTGCCTGCCACGAGCAAGCATGTGCAATGCCTTGGCAAGCTTTCTGCTTCTACTATCACTCTTAGGTGCATCTTGCCTCGAATTATGGCTTGCATCATATGAGCCCCACAAAGGCCACATGCTGAAGGCTCAGTTCCCAGCCTATGGCACTATTGGAGGTGACAGAACCTTTAGGAGGTGGCACCTAGTAGAAGGAAATCAGGTCATTGGGGGCATGCCCCTGAAGGGGATATGGGACCCCAGCCCCTTCCTCTCTCTTTGCCACCATAACGTGAGCAGTTTTGTTCCACCATGCTCTGTCACGACTCTCACTCCATGCCCAATGCCAGGACCAACCAACCATGGTTTGAAACTTTCAAAACCATGAACCAAAATAAAATTTTCCTCCTCTAAGTGGATTTTCTCAGGCATTTTGTCACAGTGGCAGAAAGCTAACATGCTTTGCAAATCTGGTTGTCCCTTTGTCCTATTTCTACTATTATTGGTATTTATTTTACATGTAATATCATACACATCTCTGTGCCACTTGGGTCCTTTTTTTGTTTAAAGAGAGAGAGTTAATTTTGGTTTTTGTCAGTTTTTTATTTTTCCTCCACTTAGTTGCGTATGTGGTGCTAGGGATGGAATCCAGTTTCCTGCACATGCCTGGCAAGCACTGTACCACTGGCCACCTCTCCAGCCCCCCCTTGGATCCTTTTTAATAGACACTCAGTGAAGTTTGATGAAGATTTGCTGTATTTCCTGTTGCCTTGATTCATTCAACGGAGAGTGGAAATCAGGTCTACCAGCCCACAAATATGTACCCTTTCTGCCCTCGCCTCTCCCCACAAACACCCCACAGGCTGCTGCCCTTCAGTGACAGCTTGTCTCCTTCCAAGGAGAAGTTGTTATAGGTAAGAAGAAAGCAACGGAAAGATGAATGAGAAAAGCTCCTCCTTTTGAACCTTTAAATTTTAAGGAAGTTTGCAAATATCTAGCTCTCAGAACTATTGTTTGTGAGACGGGCTGGACTATTTGTGATTATTAGAAGGAAATGTACTGAGAGGAGACAAAGCATTTTTTCTGACTTTTCCAATGGGGTTTTGTAAAAGAAGCCTTCCCCATTCAAGATATTTCAAAAAGAAGAAAACATTCTTCTAAATTCGAAGACATCAAGGGAAAAAACCATTAATATACAAGCAAAGGGAAGTCTAGTAAAGTAGAGGAAGGAGAAGGGGAGAGGGGAGGAAAGAGGGGAAAGGGGATTATGTGCTGAAATCAATTTCCATGCATGTATGAGTTTGTTGGGATAAATCCAACTACTATGTATAACTAGAAAGTACTAATAAAAATCAAAAAAGAAAAAACACTGCTGTAAATAATGACAGTATGCTTATTAGCTGGATTGATAGTTGAGGTCAGTTTTGATACTGTGAACTCTATTGTAGGTTCCACAGACACATCATTTTTTTTTAAGTTTTTCTTCTTTTTAAAGAAAGGGACAATAAGAGAGAAATAGAGAATCAGTTTTATTTAGTTTTTCATGTGGCCTTTGTTGCTCTAACACTTCATTGTGTACATAGTGCTGGGGTTCGAACCTGCATCCCTGTACACGTGAGGCAAGTGCCGTAACCACAGCTCCAGTCCCCCATTGGCACATCTTACAAAGCTTATGTGTATGAGTTTGCTAGGGCTGCCATAATAAAGAATACTGTGTGACTTAAAAAATAGAGATTATTTTCTCAAATTTTGGGAGCTACGAATTAAGGCATCAGCAGGACGGGTTGATGTGAGACCTTTTCCCTTGCCTTATAGATGGCTCTCTCCTCCCTGTGTCTTCACACGGTCTTCCCCTTGTAACTGTGTTCACATTTCATCTTTTAAGAAAAGGAGTCATACAAGGTTAGGGCCCCCCCCCCTAATGATCTAATTTAACTTAGTTTTCTCCTTAAAGACCTTATTTGCAAATAAGGTCACATTCTGAAGTCCTGGGAATGAAGGCTTTAACAGAATTGGAAAACAAAATTCAACCCTTAACATTCTGCACACACAACTAATGAATAATATTATCTTTCTCTTTTGTTTTTGTTTTGTTTTTAAGAAAGAGGGAGAAATAAAGAGAGAATCAATTTTATTTATTTTTCCACCTGGCATTTGTTTCTCCAATTAGTTGTGTACGTGGTGCTGGGGTTTGAACGTGAGTCCTCAGGTAAGCCAGGCAGGTGCAGTAACTGCTGAGCCACCACTCCAGATTGTACTAATTTAAGTGTTGCTTAGTCAGTTTGTTGGAGACTAAGGCCAACATGACACCTGGCGGAGAATTGGTGGTAAACAACTCTGTAAGGGGCCCAGCTGGCTTGTAAAAGAATTGGTGGTAAACAACTCTAGGAGGCCCAGCTGGCTTGTGAAAGAATTAGTGGTAAACAACTCTAAGAGGCCCAGCTGGCTTGTAATTAGCAAACTGCCTGACCGCATGACTAAGCTATTTGGCTGCTCATTTGTTACAATTGGTTGAATGTGTTTGCACTGTGTCCCTATTGGTTGTTGTAACAGATAAATACCAGGCGTACAGAGAAAAGGCGTAGCCACTAGTCAGAGAAGCAGCAGCAGCAGAGACGGAGGAGTAGCGGCTAAAGCAGAAGAAGAAAACCTAACATGCAGGCAGTAAGAGAAGAAGAAAAGCCTCGGCAGTAGAAATAGGGACTCTAAAGAGAGAAAATGTGAATAGCCTTGACTCTAGTGAAGAGGAAGGAGATGTAAAAGCCTCTAGTGAGAGGAGACGTATGTAAAGGCCTTGCTTCCAAAAGAGAGAAGGCGGGGAAGGAAGCGCTTGGAGGCCTCTAGTGAGAGAGAGGGAGAAAGGAAGCGCTTGGAGAACTCAGGGCTAGTGGGTCTACTTCATTCCCAGTCCACGCGGATTGAGACCTGTCCGGTTCCTGCCGGCTGGAACCGGACATCAGTTATTCAATAATTGTTTCCAGACCTAGTTCTGATTATATTAGAGGTAACCTAATTTCACAAGTTCTTGCCGGTCGTGGCTATAATTTGACACTGATGTGGTCAGGAACCTGAAGTGTTCCTTCCCTTCCAATTCCTAGCATACTTCTCAGGCAAGGGTAAGAGACTTCTTTGACTTCCACTGTTGTCTGAAATAGCTGAGCTTACGGAGTGAAGGAAATCTGGAAAAAAACCCTTAATTCCTCAATACATTGAGTTTCTATCAACTTAAGAACCAGCTCATCCCTAATTACCCCATGTCGGCCTTAGCTATGTAGCAAATCATTTCAGGCAAAGCTTTTTCATCAGTAGCACTCTAATTATTGAAAGGTATGTGAATAGGGTGTGGAAGGATAGCTAAGATGCTCTGGCATCCAAAAGTCTCATAGTCTAAGGGTCCATCTTGAGGACTCACCGGCAGAAAGGCCACCCCTCCTTCCTTCTCTCAGGCTTTCCCTCTCCTTCCTCTTCTTCTCTGACAGCTGATACCCTTTCAGGCCAGCTGGTGACCCCAGGAAACAGGTTTCTGAGTCCTGAGCTTGCTCCTGGCTATTGCTGGCAGTATCTTCAAAAGTAAATAATTACTGGTTCCCTGACCAGCCCTCCATGCAGCTACTGTTCTTATAAAACATTAAAAGCTTTTTCTGCCAATATTCTTAATTAGAAGACACTACAATATTACAGACTTGCAGGGCTAGAAGGGATATTTTCAGATCAGGACAGCAGTAAATTTATGCTACCATCTCAGATTATCAACCTACTGTTCTACCCTAAAATCTTCCCAGTGCCTGTGGCCAGCTGGTAAGATGTAATTAGGGCAACTGGGCCCATTCTTTTGACCTCCCTCCTTTGATGTGCTTAAAAGGTTGAAACGAATAGAAGGCACTTCACCATGGTTAGCCTGCTTGATAAATAACCTAACTACAACACCCAGAGGCATAAGCATTGATTTTTTTTTTTTTTTTTTCCCTCCACTCCTTCAAAATATGACCTACCCATCATTCTGGTCTCTTTGCCCTTCCAGCAAAAATGCCTCCTGTTACTTTTCCCATAGATACTCAAACAGCCAGGCCTATATTATCTGAACTAAATGACTGAACAGGACAAAAAAAACTTTAAAAAATAAGTAAAAATAAAAACTGATCCACAATCTACACATTCCTAAATCTCCCCTCACTCTCCCTGCCCAACCCCTCCCCCCAAAAAGAAGAAAAAAATCCAATATTTTTCTGAAAGATTACACCAAATTCCTTTTGTGGCAAAGCCTGACCTGCTCTAACATAAGGCTATTATCATCCTATTGATCCTGCTTAGTGTGAATATTCATAAGTTTTGCTATGGAAATGTGTTTGATTTTTGAGATGTTACTCCAGGCCTTGCTGAGGTTAGATAACTTTGGAAACATGTACCGTATTACCTTTCTAAAATAAAATTTTCAAAATCTTGCATTACAAAACACACCTGGCCCCAGGTGTTTCAGATAAAGCATTGGGGCCCTGTACTTTCAGGTTCTAATTGACGGACAGCCTAGATAATTCAATATACCAACTAGAGCAGAGTGTTTTCATCTGTCTACAATGAAGCACAGGATCAGGCAACCCAGAGAGGCTGTTAACCGCCTCTCAGTGCTGACCTTGCACCCCTGGGATCTATCTCCTTTTTTTCCCCAGGACGGGATCATTAACATGCCCGGTGTGATTTTCCAAAATGGCAGTGACCATTCAGGGCACAATCTATGAAAAGGAAAGCGTTCAGCAGGCAGTCAGACCCCAACAAGGGAGGTACAAATTTCATCCAATTTTTGAGATTCCTGGTGTATTAAAAGATACTTAAAATATATTTTTAAAATGTTAGCATTGAATGAATTAACCCTTTAAATATTTATAATTTAAGTTATAATAATTGCAATAGGATTACTATAGCAATCTAATGGAATGCATCATTTTAATATGGATGGAAATATTCATTTTCAGTGCACTAAAAGTAGTATGCTGTAGTACTGGGCAGAAGAGGAACTGATCTGTCCGCCAGCTACGTGTGCCTCTTCACCTGTATGTGTAGCCTCAGAGCACATGAGGTCAAAAGGCTGAATTCAGGCTCCTGAGGAATGCGAGGGCTGCCCCTGGTCTTGATCAAGTAACTCCCACAAGGCCCCAGGAAGGAGAAAGGGATGCAACCTGACTCCCAGATGTAATAGCATTTCTGCTCCTCATATGGGAAATCAAGACCTGTCTGCATAAAACAGGGCAAAAGGAGAAAGACTGTTCCATAGTTTCTAGTTTCACAACTCAGACTGTCACATCATTGATGTTCTCCATTGAAGGTTTGGCTAATAAGTTCAGGCAGAGAATGAAGATGCCAGTGCATTAGCAGGGCTAAGTTTAGCATCAAAAATCTGGGGGAGGGTTGCTGTTGAGAGCTGCTGAAGACAGTCTGCTTAATTAAAATCAATTCTTTTAACCCTTATTTGCTCTCTCTCCCTGCTCCTGCATGTGAAGGTTCTATAGCTAATTTATCTCATACACTGGGTGAACATAGTTATCTCAGCTATTCATAAATAAACTTTCAAGGTATTATTTTAATAACAAAAAAAACCCTCTCTAAATCCCACAACAAGCAACAGAAGAATATAGCACCCAGGTTTTCTCCTGTGCCCACCCCATGCTAAACTGCCACTTTCCTTTCCCTTAAAACCAGACCAGTCCTGAGGCCTCCAGGAAGCACGTGTACATGTTAGGCCTGGGTTTCACAGTCTCATGATTTATTTTAATGCTAACAATCGCTTTATATGCTAAAAGCATCCTAAATTATTCAAGCACTACTGTATATTAACAGTGTCCTTTTAAAAATAATCCTACTGAGGCTTTTGTCAAATCTAGAGTCTCATGTTCCTGACAAAGAATTGTGGTGTGGGGCCTTTTCAGAGATGGGAGGGCGCACAAATCTGCATTTCTTTTATATTTATGGGAACCAAAGTGGGGGATCAATTGATAAGGGGGTGGAAAGTGGGGGAGATTATTAATGATCATTAAGCATCAGCAAAGGCTTAAAGGAATCCTTTAGTCTCTTTTTCTATGCTGCCTTGTCCTGTTCATGCTACAATTTGGATTTTAAATATATCCTTTGGGGAGACATCCAGTGGTTGAACTTAAGGGTTCAAAATTTCCTCCAAAATGTCAGGAACTAGTTTTAGCTTCCCTGTGCCACTGTACATTCACCAAAATCTGGAAAAGTTAACTTGGTTCTTGCTCAGAACTATGAAGGGTCCATGCAATTCTGAATGTTTTACCAGGATGCTAGGAATGGGGCAAATGGGACTTGAAGGGCGGGTCCAGGGCAAGCAAGCCAGAAAGCAAAGCACCACCTACCCGTTGGAAAATGGTGTAAGCCCTGAAGGATGGGCTTGGTAAATGCCCAGTTACAGTGAGAACTGCTAGAAAACTTCATCCTGGTCACTTGAGTTACTGTACTCCAGGGAAGTGGAAATAAGCTTAAGAAAAGTGGCCATCTAGGGTGGCATTAGATCTGATGCAGAGTTCACTTGGAGGAACTTGGCTGGCATTAACTCATCAACACATTAAGTATTTATGAAGGATAAGAAAGAAGGAGAGATTTCTTCCCTGAAACCACATTCAGCTTGTGTTAGCCATTGATCCAAGTCCTGATCATTTTTAGACAAAAGCTCCTTAGGTTGGGCATGGTGGCACACACCTGTAATCCCAGCAGTTCAGTGTTGGGGATCCCCCAACATGAGGTCCAGCTGGCTTGTAAAAGAATTGGTGGTAAACAACTCTGACCCAGCTGGCTTGTATCTTCCTTAGTGACGTAATGCCTGAACGCATGACTAAGCTATTTGGTCACTCATTTGTACAATTGGATAAAAGTTTGCGCTGTACCCCTATTGGCTGTTGTAATGGATAAACAGAGTAGCGACTAGTCAGGCAGAGCAAGCAGCCAGAGAGTGAGCAAGCAAAGAAGCAGCCCTGTCCTGAAGCAGTCAGAGAAGAAGCATGGAAGCAGCAGCAGAGACGTCAGAGATCAGCAGCAGTAGAAGATGCAGGCAGTAAGAGCCTCGGTTGCAGAAACAGGGACTCTGGTATGGCAATAGAAACAAGGACTCTGAATGTGAACAGCCTTGACTCTAAATGTAAAGCCTTAAGGGCCTTGACTCTGAAAGGGAAGGCAGAAGCGCCTGGAGGCCTTTAGCCTCGGTTAAGGGAGAAATAAAGCGTTTGGAGAACTTAAGACCAGTGGGTCTATTTTAACCTCAGTTCAGCCACCTGAATGAATGCCTTGTCCGGTTCCTGCCGGCCGGGACCAGGCAGTTCAGGAGACTGAAGCAGGAGGATCACAAGTTCAAAGCCAGCCTCAGCAATTTGGCAAGGCCCTAAGCAACTTAGCAAAATCCTGTGTCAAAAAATAAAAATAAAACGGGCTGGAGATGTGGCTCAGTGGTTAAGCCCCATTGAGTTAAATACCTGGATAGGAAAAAAAAAAAAAAACTTCTAGCCATGTCTCCACACACACCCCTCCTAGTCTCCTCATGCTTTAAGTCAAGTTCCTCTGCTTAAGACCTTCTGGTGGCTTCCATCACCCTTAGCTTCAAATCCAAACTCTTTACCATGACCAAGATCTGGCCACTGCCTGTATCTCCTGCCTGGTGTGATGCCTTCCTTTCCTTTGTTCCTCTCCTGCCATGCTGATCTTTCTGTGCCTAGAGTTTGGAGCGAGAGGCTTCCAGGGCCTGTAGCACACTCCCAGCCATTGGCTGCCTCTCACAGTTAGTTCAGAAGTCTCCACGCAATGAGGCCTTCCCTGCAGCCCTGCTCTGCCCTGTTCATTTTCTTCACCGCATCCATCACTACCATAATCCACTGCTGATGTCTCCCCACAAAACACATGATGAGGAGCCTGCTCACCTTCTTTATCTAGTCTCCAGTACCTAGAGCAGCGTCTGACACATAGTAAGTCCTCAAACTATATCTGTGGAGGGAAATGAGCAAATGTTGTGTCTGCAACAGCGATGCCAAGGCGACCTCTCCTAGGCATGTACTCCAAGTTGACTTTCAGCCTCGGGATGAGCTCTGCACTTCTACCTATTTCTCTCTCATGGAGGACTCCTGATAAGCAGTTACCCACCTCTGCTAAGCATCCAGGCCAGGGTTTGGAGAATGGTATGAAAGAACGGAACAAAAAAAAAAAAAAAACCCAAAAAAACAGACCTGGCTCAAATGGAGACGGCATCCAGGACACTTCCATCTGACCTGCTAACAGGCCACAATATTGTGCAAATCAGGGCTGCATTTTTAACACTGTTGTTTTCTTTGAATTCTCCAAATCCAAATGACCTTCTGGTTGCTCTTGTCACAAATGAAAACAAAATCAATGGGGATGTAACAAAGTGAAGCTCCCTGCATACAGAATAGCATTCACCTTGGCTGAGAGAGGCGGCCTGAGGTGTGCAGCGTACCTGTCATGAGGAACA
Organism: Aplodontia rufa; assembly: GCA_004027875.1. Lineage (NCBI taxonomy): Eukaryota > Metazoa > Chordata > Mammalia > Rodentia > Aplodontiidae > Aplodontia > Aplodontia rufa. Next base: position 9,293 of record PVKS010035208.1, read on the forward strand.
GGAGTCCAGCCACGTGCTGGGTCAGGCTTTCCTCCCAGAAGAAGCTGACGGTGGCCACGATGCAGCCACATAGCAGGACAGCTACGGCCATCCCCAGGAAGCCAGCAGTGATTCTTCTTAAGTCTAATCTCAAAACAAAGACAATCAAGATCAGAAGAAAACCCAGGAAAGGACTGAAATGAGAGAACAAAGAGTTCGGTACACTACGTGAAAATTACTCAGACGGGCTTCAGGCTACAGGGTGAAGTGGTCTGGGAAATTCTCTTCCCAGGGGAGGGGCCAGAGTCCACCCCTCTGAGTGCACAGGGAAGTCCATGCGGGTACGCAGCACTGAGAGGGCAACCCCAAGGCAAACCGGGTCACAGACAGCAAGCAGCTCAGTAGACTGAGTAAGGCGTGTTTGAGAACTCTTTGTTAACATAAGAGAGCAATACAGTGAAGGTTCGTTAGTGGCTGTAATTAATCTGTCTTTAGAAAAGCCTGAGTGTCATGGATGACAATTATTTTGCTTTTCATTTACATCGACTCCTGCCTGTTTTTGAAAAGGATTTGAGAAAGTGAAGGCAATGTGGGGAATGAAATAGTGGCCCCAAGTGCACACGTGAGTGTCTGCTCACAAACACCCTCTCTCCTAAAGTGTAGGTCTTTAGAAGCCAAGCACCCATTTACCCAGACTAGGGAGGGGCTGTTCCCATGGGTCAAGTCTCCACTCTGTGCCCAGCTGTCAAGCCTGGCCTAGAGCAAAACCTGACTACATCTACGCAGACACACATGCCCTCCACTTACTAATGCAAAGCAGTCGAGCACTCAGATTGCCCACCTTTGGGATGTTTTATTTTTTATTCTATTTCTTTTGTTTCTTTTTAATTTTCTTAAAGCTAACTTTTAAATTTTGCAATCTAAATTTTATGATGATGCCTATAAAAGAGTCCAACAATACATCGGCTACCCTAGGGCCAGGCAACAGGAATGCGCAAAATAATACAAATCACGATCACTCAGGGGCCCAGAGAACCAAGGCACGGTGCACAGCACACTACACTGCTCCAAGCGGGGGCTTTGCAGCAAATGTGGAAAAGCCAAAGCGGCTGCCACCTTGCTGCCTGTCTTTGCAGCTCCTGGTTATCTTAAAGGTGCTGTATGGAAGATGGATTACAGTGGCCTCCAGTCTTGCTCTTAGCCACACACAGACCATCCCTCTTCTTGAAGGGGATTCCCCACTTCCAGCTCAGAGTACCCAAATGAAAACAGGGCATGTGCCTAGAAGAGGAAGATTCAATACTATGGGGTAGGGAGTCAGGGGCAGGGATAATTGAAAGATGCTGAGTTGAATGTTATGGGTAAAAGGAGTTTGGAGAGATTAATATCTGAGCTGGAGAAATGTAATAACAGTTGAGCCACTATTATCTTACAAACTCTCAAATTCCCTGTGGTTTGAGTGATAGTTCTATCTTCCATGACTATTAAAAGACCCAAAGTTCAGATATAATCCACATGGGATTTGCATTAGTACCAGACAAGTTAACCTTATCCACATCACCAAGGTGATTTTCTTAGAGCCATGTGCGAGCCTGCTAAAAGCATCTTTCTATGAGAACCTCCCCCAAAATTAAGAGAATGCTAAAATATTGCCTTGTTGGGCAATAATGGGGTTTAGAGTAAAGAGGAAAGGTTCTTTTTCAGGATTCTGTGATACTCTTTTCTTACCTGACAAAGCTAATAACTACGAGCCTCATCTGGACAGATGATCAACATGAAGAGTTCCAAATTTGCTCATAAAGAATGAAGAACACTTACATAAGACTAATTTGGATCTACTGAGAAGTGATTGTTAAAATTTACCAGCAAGACAGAATTTTCAAGAAGTCATACTGTCAAGAAATAAGCCACATTTTATCCAATGACTTTCCAAGTCTTAAAGTTTGCATTCATAATATTTATATTATACCCCTGCTGGGGCAATATCCTTAGAGCACCCATGGATGTGGCTGTGATTTGGATCTGGAACATCCCCCAGAAGCTCATGTGTTGAAGGCTTGGTCCCAATGCAGCAATGTTCAAGGCAGGGGCCTTTCGAATAGTGACTGAATCATGAGCACTCCGACCTCATCAGAGAGTTAACCCACTGATAGCTGAATGGACTGCCAGGAGGTGGTAGAAACTGTAGGCAGTGGGGGCACGGATGGAGGAAGTAGGTCCCTGGGGGTGTGCCCTTGGGACTCTAGCTCATCCCTGGCCCCTTCCTCCTTCTCTGCTTCCTGACCACCATAAGCAGAGCAACATCCCTCAGGTATGTATCATAGCAACACAAAGCTAGCATGTGAGATTCAGGAGAGAGCCTTGGCTCTGCAGCGATTTACTTACAGAATGAGACCCTGCTTGGACTTCTGCAGTGGCTTTTACCACCAAAGTAGTTGTCATCCTTGCTGCTTATTTCATTGTAAAAATGACAGTGTCAACCTCTAATTTAGGAAAACACTGAAAAGAATTCAATGTAGTGTTTTGCTTTCATGAGCTATCTATCACCCGGCAGTTTCCAGGTAAATATCAGCCCTCTTTAGTTTCACATTGCATGATCCTGTCTAGAGTTTCACATTTTCCCAACAGTGAAAGAGTTGTTCCTTCCATTGAGATGCAAAGGTAACAGACACCCTCTGAGAAAATTATGACATACACTCATAAATATATTTTAGAAGAAATACCCAGGTCTGAGATAAATGCAGTAACTGAAATACATATTATATAAACAAAATAAATGTGAAAGCATGGAAAGTATAATTTCCTTGGTTTGTTAGTCAAGTAGGTAGGGCAGGTCCTTGTTCCCAATGACTGGGTTAAGAAAAGATTCAGTCACCTGTGTACAGCCGTCACTGGGGCAGACTGGCACACTTGACTATCTCACAGAACCTCCTACCTTATCTTCACACATCTGGTGTATAAACAAGTTATGCCCACAGCAGAGTGAAATGATGCTTGGAGCCTCTGACCAAGTTCAATGGGGCCCAGACGCCCACATGGGATAAACACTACATTTCAGTCCAAACCCGAAAGCTAGGGAAAAGTGGAGGGAGCACATTTTTGTTCAGAAAGACACCATTTCCTCTGACTCAGTCCCAGAAATACTTACGAAGCAGGTGCCATTCATCTTGCTGAATTGTCTTGGTTAAATTGAAAGGAATGTTTCGTAAGCGGATTGGCTGGGAAAAGTGGTACTTGATAGCGGTGCACCGCTGTGCGATACCTTGAAGGAAATGAGAAACGTGATTCACTGGTCGATTCATCTGTAATAGAATTCTGCAGACCTAAGGCAGAACAATTTATCCTAAACTTGGTTGAATGGAAGAGGGGATAGGAATCTCTTCATTACTCTCATTAATAGAGACAAGTCAGAAAGTAAAAAACCTAAAACAAAATAATTTTTAGGTCACATTTCATTTTTGAACATGTTAAATTTTATAAGGATCTATACGTTACCCCAAATGTTTTTCAATACTCAGTTTGTATGACCTAACCATTATACTATTCAAGAATAAATGGCCTAAAAGTATACAGATGGTTGGGAGAAATCAGATCAGAATTTTAAATTAACACATAAACTGCAAAATGGCATCTGATCTGATCTCAAACTCTCAAATAGGTCACATGGAAAAGCTCATTAGGAAGTGTGTTATTTGGAAATCAGAAGGCATTTTTTCCATTTCCTTCTACATGCTGGTTTAGGTGGTGACTGTCTTCAGTCAAAAGCCCATGTAACCACCAGTCAGCTGATGCTATTCTTTAATATAACTATTATTGGCTTGAGTTATGGATATTGAGTGAAAGGGCAATACTAAAAGTGGAAAGGAGAAGGAAAAAAGTTATTTTTCCTCACCTTGTCTGGTTGCACGGTCAGCCCTAGGCACATACATTTTGATATGGGCAAGCGTACTCATTGGATGATCTTGGACCCTCTCCTCCGCTTTTATTGCATAAATTAACACAGGCCTGTCTTCTAAAGGCTTCTGAACTCCATGAAAAGTATCTACCTTCTCTTTTTTTAATTTTTGAACAACCATACAAATTTTTAACACAATAATATAATATGTGTATAGTTTCTGGATACTAGATTTACCCCCAGGAGTGCCCCCCCCAATTTCCCACCCTATCTTTCCCCTCCCTTACCCACAATATCTCTAAAAAAGTATTAGGCTGTATAACATTACACCTTATCTGGATTTAACACATGATAATAAACCACCTTTCTGAATAGACAGGGTCTAGTTCCAACCTCCACAGATGAGTGGAGACATTCTACCCTTGGTTCTCTGGGTTAAGCTGATTTTACTCAGCATAATTTCTTCCATAGCCAATCTACCTTCTCTTAAAGTTAAAAAACCAAATGAAATTTCCTTCTCTCATTGTCAATCATCTAGCCAGTTGTTTGGATAAAAGCAACCTCATTAATTTTTCAGAAGGTATGAATGTTAGTCTTTTAATCCTGGCAGCTGTTAAGCAGTGTCCTCATAGATGCAAATAAATCTCTAATTGGCAGAATTTAAGTATAAAAGTAAAGTGACATTTAAAAATCAGTGAAGAGATTAATATTTAAGCATGGTTTATATCATAAACTAGTTAGTCCTTTCTGTGATCACACCCAGAGGATTATCTTACCCAAGGAGTTTCTCAGATATTAATGTGCATAAGAATCACCTGGGGGCTCAAGTGGTGGCTCCGCATGTGAGAGTACACAGGTTCAAACCCCAGCACCCACATACACAACTAAGTGTCAGAGCAATGAAAGCCATGTGAAAAACTCAATAAAAATTGATGTTCTCTCTTTCTCTCTCTCACTGTCCTCCTCCTCTCTTAAAAAAAAAAAAAAACAAGAACCTGGGGGTGTTAAAAATGCAAATTCCTGGACTCTACCTTAGATAACCTAAATTGAAAGATTTGGAATGGAGCCAGGAACATGAAGTTTAACAAATATCCCAAGTAATTCCGAGTTCTGAAGCAGAGAGTCCTTAAATCTTAATTTGAGAAACATTACCCCAAACTATCACTGATTTTTTGGAAGCATTTCCCCTGCCTTATGAAACCACAGCTCAAAAATCTCAAAGTTCTTTTATTTTTGTTTTTGTTTTTCAACTTGGGCCCCTTGGTCATGGCTGTAAAGTCCTAAGGCATATAAATTAGGTGTTCCTCTGTAAGTTAGAAACACCTGTGCTTGCAAAGAACATATAATCTCATGTAGGAACAAAGGCTGTGAAAGGAGCACAAATGTGATAATAGCTTACGTTTCTATTCAAAACTATCATTCCATTTGATAGGTCATCCTCAGGCTTACCTTAAAGCTCTGTAAACAGAAAGTGAACGCTAAAGCAGAACTGAAGATAAGCACCAACACACACACAGTCTATTGCCAAAAACCTGGAGGCTTAAGAATGGTTCCAGATATTAAAGGAACATTTCTGCCCCATTGTTAGCTGAACATTAAGCTAAACAAAGCAGAGACTTCAGGGGCCACATATGACAAAGAACACAAACTTCACAATTAGTTTAGGAAAATCATTAAACAATACCAACACAACAACAACAAAAATAACAAACCCTGAGGAAGGGGAAAATCTAATTTCCAGAGTTACAATTTATTATTTTAAATGCTAAGTTTTCAACATGAAAGGAAAGCACAAGCAGAGAAATAAAAAACTATGGTCTAGGGCTTGGGAATATAGCTCAGCGGCAGAGCATACGGTTAGCATACATGAAGCCCTGTGTTTGATCTCCAGCGTCACAAGAAGAAAGGAAGGAAAGGAGGGTGGTTCATAAAGTGGCATGGGGTAAACAGTCATTAGAAACTGCCACTGGAAAGACCAGTTATCAGATAAGTCTAATGTCTGGTCTTTCCAGTGGCAGTTTCCAGTGACTGTTTACTCCAAATCAGCTACTTTAAATATGTTCAAAAAGCCAAGTAAGTCACGTCCCAAATGCTATAGTATGAAAATGATATCTCACAAGACAATATCGGTAAAGTGACTGAAAGTATTTTTAAAAATTCTAGAGTTGAAAAATATGATAACTGAAATGAAAAATTCACTAGGGGTGCTCAACAGAAGTATTTAATTTTTTATTAAGAAGTTGAATTATTGTACAAATATAAATGCACATAAAGTAACAATATGATACACAGATGTTCTTAAACCAGAATTAGCCCCACATGGCTCACACCCAAGTCTCTTGATTCTCTTGAGCAGGCAGAAGAAATCAGTACTCTTGAATAGAAGTCAGTTGATGTATCCTACCTGATGAAAATAAAGATGAATGAAGAAAAATGAATACAGTCTGTGAGATCAATCACACCAATGTCAATGTAATGGGAGTTCCAGAAAGGAGGAAAGAAAGAAGCCAAAAGAAAGTTTAAAGAAATAATTATCCAAAGCTTACCAAATTTGGTTTGCAAAAATATGAATTTACACATCCAAGAAGTTTAACAAAACATGAATAAAATAAACTCAGACAAATGTGCCCACACACATCATAATGAAACTGTTAAAAGCAAAAAACTGTGGGGGGAGGGACCTTGAACACAGTAAGAAAAAAGCAATTTCACTGGATTAATAGCTGATTTTTCATGAGAAACCATAGGGACCAGAAGAAAGGGGGATGACATAGTCAAAGCATTGAAAGAAAAAGATGTCAACCAAGAATTCTATACATACTGGAAAATTATCCTTAACAAAAAGTTAAACATCTAACAAACAAAATGAAAAGAATTGTGCTTTATCAGAAATACCAAGCAAGAAACACTAGAGTTCTTCAGGCTGAAATGAAAGGACTATAACTGAATCCACAGGAAGAAGTACAGAGCCTCTGTAAAGGCCATGCCACAGGTAGACATAAACGGCAGTAGAGATTGTTTTGGTTCTAAAATTCATAAAGAATAAAGCAATAACTAAACACCTGTATTGGTGCACATACAATGTATAAAGAAAACAAATAGCAAAACGATAGGTATAAATTCTACCTTATCAGGAGTTACATTAAATGTAAATAGATTGTGGAGATGGGCATCACAGATAAAACAATTGATCCAACTATTTGGTGTTCACAAGACATATACTTTAGACTCAGACACAAATAGGTTGAAACTAAATAGAAAAAGATATCTCATGTAAAAACAATAGTAATCAAAGGAGAGATGGAATAGCTATCCTAGTATTAGACAAAATAAAATTCAGACAAAAATCATTACTGAAGATAAGAAAAACATTTTATAATGCTAAAAGGATCAATATATTAAGAAGACATACTAATTATAAATACATATGTACCTACCAAAAAAGCACCAAAATGCATAAAGCAAAAACTGACAGAACTGAAAGGAGAAACAGACAATTCAGTAAAGTAGTTGGAGAATACATTAGCCTACTTTGATGGTAGAACAACTAAACAAAAGATCAAAAAGGAAATAGAAGATGTGAACAATACTATAAACCATCTAGACACAACGGACATCTATAGAATACTCTACCTAACAACAGCAGAATGTACACTCTGCTCAAATGCACATAGAATATTTTCCAGGACAGCCCAGATGTTAAGCCAAAAACTCCCACAAATGTCAATAAATTTTAAAATATTAAATTCATATAAAGTATGTTCTCTCACAACAATGCAATGAAATTAGAAATCAATAACAGAAGGAAATTTGGGAAATTCACAAATTTGTGTAAACTAAGTAACATACTCCAACATAATCAATGAGGTCACAGAAGAAATCATAAGTAAATTAGAAAACACTTTGGGATTATTGAAAACAAAATCACAACGTACTTGTTATCGTTTGGATATGAGGTGTGTTCTTGAAAGCTCATGAGTAAGATAATACAGAAATGTTTTAATTAGACTATGAGCCTGTAACCTAATCAGTGGATTAATCCTTCTGATGGGTCCATAGTTTGAATGAATTAACGGGCGGTAACAGGAGGCAGGTAGCGCATGGCTGGAAGAAATAATTCACTGGGAGTGAGGCCTTGGGGACTGTATTATCCCTGGCCCCTAGCCCTCAAACTCTCTCTGCCTTCTGACTGACATGAACTGAGACGTTTTCCTTCACCATGCCCTTCTGCCATGATGTTCTGCCTTGCCATGGGCTGAACAGAGCTGTGGAGTTGGCTGAACAAGGACTTAACCTCTGAAACTGAGAGTCAAAATAAGCTTTTCCTCCTTTAAGCTGTTTTTGTTGGTTTTTTTGGTCACAGAAACAAAATGTTACCTAACACAATACTAAATTTATAAGATATGGTTCAAGTAGAGAGCTAAGAAGGAAATTTATAGTTATAAACATGTAACAAATTATCTCAAACCAATACCTACCTTTCTATCTTAAGGTGGAAACTATAGTATGGTGGAATTACAGAGGAGACATGAGTTTGCGGAATGGATAAAGAGATGCAGATCCTAGTCTAAGACCAACCTCAACTTACTATCTCACCAAGTCAATATCCATGTATGCATGATTATGCAACAACAATTCCCGCCAAAATGTAAGTCTATGTCGAACTAATAATGAGAAAAAGAAGCTAAGAAGGAAGAGCAAATTAAACAAAAAGCAGAAATAAAGTATAAAATTAGAGACAAATGAAAATATAGAAAAAATAGACACTCAAAACTTGGTTCTTTGAGAAGATTAATAAAATTGACAAATTTTTAGCTAGACTTTAAAAAGAGAAGATTCAAGTTATTTAAATCAGGAATGAAACAGGCTATTCCAACAAACTCACAGAAATAAAAAGGAGTATAAGAGAACACTGTGGAAAAAATCATATGCCAATAAATTAGATAAGATAGATGAAATAAGAAATTCCTAGAAATAAGAAATTCCTAGAAAGACACAATCTCCAACACTGATTCAAGATGCAATAGGAAATCTGTGTACATCTATAACAAGAGATTAATTTAATAATTAACTTAGTAAAAAATTTCCCAAAAGGAAAAGTCCAAGATCAGATGGCTTAGTTGGTCAGGTTTTTTTCTGGGTTTTTTGTTTGTTTGTTTTTTAAAGAGACAGGGATAGTGAGAGAAAGAGAATCTATTTTTATTCAGTTTTTTAAGTGGCTTTTGTTGCTTGGGCTCTTCTTTGTGTACCTGGTGCTGGGGCTTGAACTCGTGTCCTTGCTCATGTCAGGCAAGCACCGTAATCACAGATCCATCACTCCAGCCCGGTAGCTTAGCTTGTCAATTTACCAAATGTTTGAAGAAGACTTAACAATCCTTCATAGAATCTTCAAAAATTACTTTCTAACTAATTCTATAAGGACTGTATTACCTTGACATAAAAACCAAAAACATCACAAGAAAAGTAAATTACATAATATTCCTTATGAATATACGAGTAAAAATCCTTAACAAAATACTGTCAAATATTTAAGAATTGTACAACCTGAACATGCAGTAATAGTAAAGAAAAATAAATAAATAAATAACTATGGTCCCAATACACAAGAACTCTGGGATATTAAGAAACTAAACTTACAAGTCATTGAAACTGAAGACGGCATGGAGATACAGACTAATGTCATTAAGAACCTTTCCAGAAAAAAGTTTTAAACTTTAGATGAGGTGGACATCTATATACACTATCTATCTATAGAAGCCCAAGTAGACAATATCAAAAAAGAACTTCCCCTAGGGGGTATCTCAATCCCTGACCTTAAATTATACTACAGAGCTGTAGTAACAAAAACAGCATGGTATTGGTATCAAAACAGAACTGAAGGTCAGTGGAACAGAATAGAAGATCCTGAGACCAACCCCCATATCTTTAACTATTTGATATTTGATAAAGGGGGCAAAAGCATATTGTGGAAGAACGATAGCTTGTTCAACAAATGGTGTTGGTCAAACTGGATAGCCATGTGTAGACAACTGAAGCTGGATCCTTATCTTTCGCCCTGCACAAAAATTAAATCAAAATGGGTCAAAGATCTGGATATTAAGCCAACAACTTTAAACTTACTAGAAAAAGAAGTAGGGTCAACACTACAAGACATAGGAGTCGGCAGCGCCTTCCTCAACAAAACTCCCATGGCTCAAGCAGTAAAGTGAAGAATAAATGAATGGGATGCAATGAAACTAAAAAGTTTTTGCACAGCTAAAGATCTAGTCAAGAGCATCAAGAGAGAACCAACAGAAGGGGAGAAAACCTTTGCCTGCTACACTGCAGACAGAGGGCTAATATCCAGAATATACAATGAACTAAAGAAACTAAACATCAAAATCACAAATAATCCAATCAATAAATGGGCTACGGATCTTAAAAGAAACTTCTCACCAGAGGAAGTCTAGAAAGCCCATAAATATGAGAAAATGCTCTACATCATTAGCTGTAAGGGAAATGCAAATCAAAACTTCAATGAGATACCACCTCACTCCTGTTAGAGTGGCAAAAATGAAAAATTCAAACAATAACAGATGCTGGACAGGCTGTAGGAAAAGAGGAACATTGTTACACTGCTGGTGGGACTGCAAACTGGTTCAGCCACTATGGAAAGCAGTATGGAGACTCCTCAAAAAATTAAGGATGGAACCACCTTATGACCCAGCTATCCCACTCCTGGGTATTTTCCCAAAAGAGTTAGAATCAGAATATTATACTGATATGGCTTCATCAATGTTTACAGCAGCTCAATTTACTATAGCTAGATTATGGAACCAACCCAGATGCCCCTCACTCAACGAGTGGTTACAAAAACTTTGATACATATATACAATGGAATACTACTCAGCCATTAGAAAAGATGATACTATGGATTTTGCAGCCAAATGGATGGAGATGGAAAGAATTATGCTAAATGAAGTATCCCAATCTCAGAGACTCAAGGGCCGAATGATATCTCTCATCTGTGGAAGCTAGAATACATGGGGAAACAGTACGTTAGACGGCTAAGCTAATAAATAATAACTTCAAATTGTATGATTCTTAATGCAACAGGGGGA
>PVKS010035209.1:0-20268 GCA_004027875.1 Aplodontia rufa
AGAGAGAAACAACTTTATTTAGTTTTTCATATGGCCTTTGTTGCCCCAACATTTAGTTGTGTATGTGGTGCTGGGGTTCCAACCCGGGTCCTTGCGCTTGCCAGGCAAGTGCTGAAACTTCTGAGCCATCGCTCCAGCCCCCAGAGGGAGAATCTTATACACAGATAGAAACTGAAACTGAATGACAGGTGGTAGATGGAGAGAAATACGAAAAGAGTTGTAGATGTACTGCTATAGGATTATGGAGGGAATCTTTACCTAGGAAAAATTTTAGTTTAGAGGATGAAAACTGAAAATAATGCCATATGTGCTCTTTATTCAAGGATAGGTACAGTAGAAATTTGTGGGGAGGTAGGTAACATTGCAAGTAAGGGAGACATTATGATCAAAATCTATAAGCATAGATGAGATACAAATAATCGAATGTGTCTAGACAAAAACTTGGTTGTAGGAAATACAGATAAAACTGTTGATTGGTTTCAGGAGGTGCAAGATTTGAATGGCAGACTAAGGAGTTTAGTCTTTTCCATAGGCAATAGAGAACCTTTAAAGGGGTTTGAAAAGATGGATGATATGATGTGCATTGATATTGATTAAGAAGAAATGATAATATGCAACTGTCAAATGGATTGACTGGGGGAAGACCTATTATAGTATTATATAGTAGTAGTCCACATGAAAGTAATACCAGTGGGAATGAAGATAATAAGTAAGAGCGATATTGTGCAGGATAAATTGTTAGATTTTGGGGACTGATGGTATTAGTGAATGATCACCAAAGATGATTATAAAGTTTCTATCCTAGAGGAATGGGAAGTTGATGATTAAGAGTTTGAGCAATAAGTTTTATCATTTGTACCTTAATTGATTCCATGAAAGATTTGAAGAGTTTAATCATAATTGTTTACAGTGGGATAGGGGAGGGAAAAAAAAAAAAGAAAAGAAAAATGAAGGCTGAAAAGAGGTACAGAATCAACCCAGGAGCTAAAAATGCACAGATGTATGTAATAAAGGTCCTTACTGATTGCTAAGACAGAATAAAAAGTTTTACTGTTAAACTTCACAGCAAAAGGGAATCGTATTCTGTCTCAAACTAGTTTTAGACCATGAAATAAGATACCAGTGTTTAGGAGTATAACATTTTTTGGTTGTGAGGTCTGAGAGAATTATCTTCTGTGGAAGCCTGTGGAGACACTTAATTGTGTAGTTAACAATATTACTAACTGTATCTGTATAGTATGTATAAAATCAAGTATTTGGGGGGCCGGAGTGGTGACTCAGTGGTTTGAGTGCTTGCCTGTCATGTATGAGGACCTGGGTTCAAACCTTAGCGCCACATACACAACTGAGTGTCAGAGAAACAAAGATCAGATGAAAAAGAAATTGTTTCTCTCTTTTTCTCTCTTCCTCTGTCTTTAAAAAAAAAATCAAATCAAGTATTTGGTTGAATCTTATAGCATTTTTTATTTCAAGTTGGTGAAACAGCAGAATTGAGTAAAAGCACATTTATTTTTAAAGAGGCTAGTGGAAAGTCTGATCTAAAGATTAGTGGTTTCAAGTTGTGCCCATTGAAACTATAGGAATTTCATGTATGTTCCAGATTCTCCTCCTTTTGTTCCCTCTTTAATCAGAGGAGCTCCAAAACTTTTATTTCAAAATTTTGTGGATTGAGTTTGCATTTTAAAATGCATTGCCATTTAAAGGCACCAAATATATTCTTTTATAATCATGAAAATTTTTTTATTGTACTCGATTATAGTAACTAATTTTATATACTCGAGATTTTTTATAAGTGCTTTGACATCTTGTGTCTCATTTAAATCTCAGCACATCCTTGTGAAGCAGGACAAGTAGGTAGGTAGTTGGCCCTCTATTTCTTGTCCTGAGGAACATTATCATATATAGCACTTTTCTCACATAAATCATTTTGCTAAGTTCTAATTTAGTGTGATTAAATGAAAACATCTCTAAACTTAGAAGAATGAAGATTGATATTAGAGAATAATACATGGCAACTACTAAACTATTTGCTCATAAATGAAATGGTCCCTTCAGATATTTTGAGATTCTATAATTCTACTTGTTTTATTGTCTCCCTTGTCTTTGCTCTGAGTCTTGTTTTATTACATTTTTTTATTTCTGAAGTAGCTTTCCCTTTCCTTCCATGAAGTATTTTTCTCTTTTCTTAAAGGTAAACTCACCTTTCTTATTCAGAATTTTTTTTCCCTCTAAGCCTTCTTAGCTAAGAGTAAAGTACTGGTTTATATACAACTTTTTTTACTCACAAAGTTAAATACCTTTTTTGGATACTCTTAATTTTTAATGTAATGGATTTAGAATTTGTGGTAAGCATGTATCTCTGTAGGCTCTTAATACTTACGTCTGTTGTAAAGCAGCAAAGTGCTTAATTGATTGTTACTATTCTAGGTGATATTCAAAGCTACAAACTTCTGGGAATTTAGAATCCAGGGCAGTGCTCCTGGGATGTCAATGAAAAGAAGGTTCAGAGAGGAGAAGGGAAAGAATAAAGCAGTACATGAATGGGCAATAAAGTATATTTGCAGCTAAAGGCAAGTCTGTTTTAATGGTGGAGAGCAAGAACAAATGCATAGGTAGAGGGAAGTTTAGGTTAAGTAAATGAGGGAGTTCCCAGCTGTGTAAGAATAAAAGGAAGTTGAAAGTTCCGCTTTAAATAGTCTTAAGAAATTAAGAGATACATTTCTAGGGGCTCTGTAATGGGCTAACTCTTAGTATAGGACTGACTCTAGCAGATATTTTCTTTGTCTTATCTACTATCTACTTCATATCACCTTTTATCTCTAAAGGAAATTTGAATAATCTAGTTTCATAATTTTTCACAATTAATACTGTCTTCTATATTTCCTGTTTTATTCAATCAGTTGTCATAGAAGAGTGGGATGAAGAACTGGCACCTGTGATTGTAAAATATTTTACCAGTAAACAAGTAGTGTTGAATATCAAAGGGGAGCTAGTTGCACAGTAGAAGTTTGTAGACCCATCATTTTGAAGCATCTGCTGCCTTAAGTTTCTTGCATGAATTATTAAAGGCATGATTTGTGAGCATCTAGAAGGTGAGTGCTAGGAGCCAAATGGTTTTATTCAACAGTAGCCATGCCTCACAAACTCTACACTATTTCAGAGCTGCTAAATACCATCTCAGGAACATGGGACAATAGGCTGTTTTTAAACTGCAGTAAAGCATTTGACAAGTTTGTGGTGAGATATAATTGAAGCATGGAGAAATACAAATGTGTAGCTTAATGATTTATAGAATGTTTCGAATTATTGGACAAAAGTTTTACAGGAAAGAGTAATGCACGTAGGACACTCTTGTTCAATCATGAGTACATTGAGGGGTGGGTGAATATGAGAATTATCTTCAGATTTGAAAATTTTCCCTGTGGAAATGGAATTAGATGAAACTTTTCTGTTAAGTTTCTTGAGTCCTCCAGAATTAGGAATTAGAAGTAAACAACTAGGTACTCTTCTTAGTGTCAGAGCTTTTGTTACAGATAAAGTGGACAACTTCAGGGAGTTGGTAATAAACAAATTGGGCACTCCATTAGTTGAATGTTGTTTTGAGCAGGGCTTCCCAAACTTTGGTTTTCCTGGAGATCTTATTAAATTGAAGATTCTGATTTAGGAGATCTGAGATAGGGCCTCAGATTCTACATTTTTAGCAAACTCCCAGGATGTGCTGATGCTGCTCGTCTGTGGACTACATTATGAGTAGTTGAGTTTAGATTTCAGAGGATTTATGGATTGGAAAGTTGATTATACTCAAATAACTAATGATTTTGTCAGATTGAATATAGGAAATTTACATTTTGTCTAATTTTCACAGAAAACATTCAAAGTAGGTGATAATATATGGATGAGGAAATTGAGACAGGGAGTTTAAGTAGCTTGCTCATGGTTATATAATAAATTGTATAATTGGAATTTAAACTTCACACCAAAGTCTTATTATGTTTGTCATGCTTCCATGACATTCAGTAGTTTTTGTGATAATAATTTTCACACTTAAAAATAGTTTGTAATGGACAAGTCTTTTTTTTTTTCCTCAGAGGGATAGAGAGAGAAGGAGAGAGAGAATCAATTTTATTTAGTTTTTCATCTAGCCTTCATTGCTCTGAAACAGTATGTGGTGCTGGGATTGGAACCTGGGTCCTTGCACATGCCAGGCAAGTGCCGCAACTGCTGAACCACCACTCCAGCCTGTAATTGGGAAGTCTTTGTTCTATTTCTTACAACTTGAGCATGGAAAAATAAAAATCTGGTTCCATGTATCTAACATTTTTTTATATGGGTTTAGGAAAGATAACCTTTTCAAATATTTTAGCATACCTGTATATATTTTTTTCTTTTTAGAAATTTCTTTTTTCCATCTGGCTTTTGTGTTTCCTTTATTTATTTGTGTATGCAGTGCCAGGAATTGAGCTGGGGACCTTGTGCCCGTCAGGCAAGCACTCTACCACTGAGCCACTCTCCAGGTCCACCCCTATATAATTTTTTTTACTTTTTATTTATTTATTTTTTTACAGAGAGAGAGTGAAAGAGAGAATGAATTTTATTTAGTTTTTCATGTGGCCCTCTTTGCTCTGACACATTGTTATGTACATGGTGCTGGGGTTCGAACCCATGTCCTCACACGTGCCAGGCAAGCACTGTTACTGCTGAGCCACCACTGCAGTCCCATCTCTATATAATTTGGATAAATGAGGTTGTATATGGTGTGGTATCTTTTCTCTTCTAACATAACTTTGTTAATGACCAGAAAACCTCCTCTTCCTACCCTTTTCCATTTTCCTTGTAATTGTTAGTATTTTTAGAGTTCCGTCTAGGATACAATCTCATTGTTCTCCCCGCCCACCCCCTCACCCCCCCACAATAACTGTGCTGCCAAATTCTTCTGTTAGTTTCTTTGTAATATTCACCACTTACCTATGTTTTTTGCATCCAGTCATTTTTTTTATACAAGATTAATGATTACTGAATCACCATGTTCTTAAATTTACAGTATTCTCTGCTTCCATGCTTAACTGCTCTGGCTATACACAAAACTCTTTGTTTCTCTTTTAACATCTTTTTTTTGTTTGTTTTTTGGCACCAGGAATTATACACAGGAGTGCTTAACACTGAGCCACATCACCAACTCATTTTTTATTTTTTATTTTGAGATGGTCTCTCTAAGTTCCTTAGAGTATTACTAAGTTGCTGAGGCTGCCTTTGTACTTATGATCATCTTGCCTCAGCCTCCTGAGACACTGGGCTTTTCTTAACATCTTTAGTGGCTTCTGATTAAGTGTGAACATTGTGGAGTTTAAACTAAAGGCAACGAATTATCTGAACCCTGTACATTTTATTTCTAACTACATCTTTTTCTAACTTCTTGCCTTCAGTAGGCTACTAGAATCTGAGAACTTGTATAGTATCATGACTACTGAAGACTTTGATCTTCTCTTTTTGATATTTTAATAGCTATACTGTAGTTTGCCTATTTCATTGCTTTCCTTCTCTTACCTTGAGTTGTACTCCTTACTAAGTTGTCAACCTCTTTTTCACTGGATCTTTATGGTGAAAACCAATTTGAAGATTCATGTTTCCTTTTCTAAATTGTTATGTCTGATTTTATACTTGTGTATGAATTTGTTTAATTGGTGAAATCTGGGTTATTTAGGGTTTTTAAGTTGTTGGTTTGGTTAAAACGTTGTCTATCAAATTAAATGTGGGTACAGAATGATTGGAGAAGTCTGTTGAAATTTGTAGATCCCCAACTAGCTTTCTCTTCTCAGTTCTTTATCTTGGTGAAAATCTTGTCTTAAATGCTATCACTTCTGGCTTCTAGTCAAGGTGTCTTTTCTCAGTGAAATCAATAGATTGAAAACGTAATCTTAGAGCTTTCTTTTACTCTCTTCCAGGGTAAAAAACAGGTAGAACTCTTTTGTGGCTTGTCTGAATAGTGTTTTTTAAAGTAGTAATGTTGAATTTGTTGTGGCTGAAATTTGTGTGAATGGTACTTGTTAACTACTTTCTGGAATTTTGTACACTATCATTTTGGTAGGCAAATAAAAAGGTGTACTTATCAATAATTTTTAGGAATATCAAGTGAATTAAAATTTAACAAATTATAATTAGAAATTAAAACTTAGAAATTGAGGTTGTGTAGGTCACAGTGTAAGTGTGGGGGAGTATTAGAAGTTTTTAGGTAGGACACTGGGACTCTGGCTTAGGGATACAGGTCAATATAGGAACTAGGATTTGATTCCAAGTGTGAGTGACAACACAGTACATTATCATATTGTTATTATTTTAATGTTGTAAATAAGGATTTAAAGTTTTGGTGTTTAATGTAAGTTTTAATTTTCAACTCTTAAATGGTATATTCTTTTTCTTTTTAAAGAGAGAATCAGTTTTATTTAATTTTCCATCTGGCCCTTGTTTCTCTGACACTTAGTTGGTACTAGGGTTTGAACCTGGTCCTTGTGAATGCCTGGCAAGTGCTCCAACTGCTGAGCCACACTGCTCCAGGCCCACTAAATGGTATTTTCAAAACACATGAAATACATGATGTGTGGTATGGACATTGAATAAGGCTATTATGATTAATTAAGAATTATCTAATTTCTTGAAACTTTAACTTTCTGATCAAACTTAAACTAAATCTTATCCCCTGATTATATACTTTTTTGGTGGGGAGGAGGGAGTACTGGGGATTGAACGCAGGGATGCTATACCATTGAGCTGTATTCTCCAGCCCTTTTTTATTTTGAGACAGGTTCTCACTAAGTTGCTCAGACTGGCCTTGACATTGAGATCCTCCTGCCTCCGCCTCTTGATTTAGCTGTAATTATAGGTGTGTGCCACTGTGCCTGACTGCCTTTATATATTTTTATTTTTTATTTTTATTTTTCCTGATTTGCTTTGCTTCTTTCTGATCAATATTACTTAAAAGATGTGCCTTAGCATAATTGGGAAACACAAAGATTATCACCTTTTTTTTTGTATTTTGTCCGTTGAATAGCTTTAGAGTAATTACGTTTTTAGAAAACTAACATTTTTGCAAATGAAATTGAGAATTAGAAACTTATTTCATTAAGGTCATGTATAACACTGTCAAGTAGTAATAAGAGTTAAAAGACTAGTTTGAATTTCAACTCTTCAACTGTGTGACCTTAGGCAGGTTTCATTACCTCATTCTGTTTCCTCATCTGTAAATAATTATGGTAACCTATCTCATATAAGAGAGCTGTGATAATTAAAGGAGGTAATATTTATAAAGGGTTTAGCACAATACCTAACATAGTAAGCACTCAACAAAGAAAAGCCAACATGAAAACAGTACAGCTTGAACTGAAGTGTACTCTGTAAATATCATAGGTCATGTTAGACAGTTTGATTTTTCAAAATATGTTACTATGAGTCTAATTAAGTTAAAATTTAAAATGCTTTATTTTTGGAATAGATTCATTACCTACTTATAGAATAGCTACTTAAACCTATTAAAGAAATAAAAATGATGCTTTGGCTCTGTTCATCTTATTGAATCATCTGTGCTTCTTTGTTTTCCTTGTCAGTGTTATTTGTTGGGCACCTGAACACTGACTAATATCTCTACTAGAAGAAAGGAAAGGAAAGAATGGAGCCATAATGTTTTTATTTCTTGTGAACAAGCTTTTACAAATGTTTAGTGAGGAGACAAGTTTGGAATTATTATTTTTTTTCTTTTTTTGTGTATCCATCTTGTCTTTACCTTATTTTTGGGCATATTAAGAGTTTACTTGGGGAGCTTTCTTTAAAGAAGTTCCCCAAACTTTCCCTTCCCAGCTGTTTACCCCTTGGCCTATTCCTCAGGCAGTTAAGTTGATTCTACAGATTTGGATACTATTGGATTATACAAATCATATGAAGCTCTGGAAACTTTAATGGAACATATTCTCTTAACTCTTTTTAAAAAAAGTGTTATAGTCAAGTAAAAAGGCCACTTGATTAACTTTGAAAGATTTTTTTTGGCAAATATTTTTAAAGAAAATTTATGCACTACTTGCATCCTTTTAAAATAACTACTGATAAGAGTGTAAAGTGATCAGATCTGAACTATTTGTGCCAGCTCGTGACTGACTGTAAAGTGATTATATTCTTTTAATGTGTGTTTAAAAGTATATACAGAGAACATATAAATCAGGCCATTAAACAGGTTAAGTATTCTTATTTTTAATATTTACTCTTATATTACCATATTTCAGTGTTTCATATTACTCTACTTAGTACAGGTTTTCATGAAATGTTCTACACTAATGCACCTCCAGAGCAGGACTAGGACTGGGATGAGGTAAGCAGAGTACCTGAGGCACAAAATATAAGGAGGCTGTCTTTTTGAGGATTGCAGTAAGAGTGAGTGTGCTTAAAATTTTGCACCTTACTTAGATGCTTCTCATGTCTTACCTAGTCACAGCTTTGCTCCAGAGAAGTAGGCTGCATATAAATTATTTTATTTTAGTTTAGAATAGTCTCATGCCTACTTGCATATTTTATAAAAAAATTGACAAGATGACATAATGTAGTTGAATCTAAATTTATATTACCTGGGATAAAAATGAGTTAATTATTTGAAAAAAAAAAGCACATATTCTTTCATGTTCAGGAATTATCAGAGCTTCAGAAATCCTAATTTAGTGGAATCTTATCTGACACTAAAATTTTTTTATTTTATTTATTTATTTTTTTTAGAAAGAGGAGAAAGAATCAATTTTATTAGGTTTTTCATGAGGCTTTCATTGCTCCAACACCTTGCTGTGTATGTGGGGCTGAGATTTGAACCAGTGTCCTCATGCATCCCAGGCAATCATATCATAAATAACCACCGAGCCATGGCTCCAGCTCCTACGGTTGGTGGTTCTACTACCTGAAGTCAGTACTTTTTTTTTTTTTTTTTTTAAGAGAGAATGAGTGAGAGAGAGAGAGAGAAAGTCAGTTTTATTTATTTCTTCATCTGGTTTTTGTTTTTCTGACACTTGGTTGTGTATGTGGTGATAGGGTTAGAACCCAGTCCTCATATATGTCAGGAAGCGCTCTACTGCTGAGCCACTTCTCCATCCTCTGAAGTCAGTGCTTTTGTAGCTAATTATGTTTTGTAATTTGATGTAGTGTACTGTCAGCTCTTAAGTTAAATATATGGGTGGTCATTGAAGTAATGACTCCAGTTTTGCTACATTTTATTCATTTTGAATTATTTGAGAATTTGTTATGATTTTGTGTATGTTTGAGGTGGGCTGGAGAGACGAGAGAGAGAGAGTGTGTGCTACATCTGGAAATGCTCAAAAGTTTTTTGCCTTTATAAGAGAACAGTCTGCATTGAAAATATAACTTGTTTAGAGGTGAGGTTCAAGTTAAGGCATGATGAACCATAATGTGAGGAAGCATAATATTGTGAATTATTTGGCAAATATGCCTACTACTGTATGCATTAGCTACAGTAGCCATTTATAAAGTACTAGTGGAAAGTTAGAGAGATAGGATACACAGAATTTTCTTTGTACACTCTCAAAATGTAGACTAGACTACAGCTTAACATATTCAATAAGGTCTAAATTCTATAAGTTTGATATGCTTGTAGGGTTCTTGATTAATGTATAATTAGAGTATGAAAGGAACATTTAGAATAATGTTAAAATTTGTAGATGTGACATCACAGTCTTTTTTTTATTCCTTAAAGATAGAATTTATTTAAATGTGCTTTCCTTCCCCCAAAATAAATTTTTATTTTTACTTATAGAGGTGCTAAGATAAGTTTTGTTGAGTAGAATTATTTAATATTTAGATCCACTGATAGTGTTTAAAATAAAAATAAACTCATAACAACCAAGGGTTGAGGAGTGTCTAGATTTGTTTTTTGCTTTCTTTTTCATGGCCTCTCAGAAGTGTATCATATTATAAATGCATTCAAAATGTTTTGCTCTGAGGATATGTAGCATTCCTATAAAGGTTAAATCAATAAAAATGATTTGGACACATTCCTAAGCATGGCTAGAACAGGTAGCTCGTTGTTTTAGGTACCCTTGAGTTTCTGGAGCAGATCATTATGGTGTAGCAAAGAGCTTACTAAAAGTTGGTTTCTATGTGTAGATGCATGAGCTTTAAAAAGCTAAGATTTTCTATCCTTCTAGAAATGAGTACTTTTAAAGTAGTGCTATATATATTGATTTTAATTAGGTATTTTAAATGCAGTTAAAAGTTTTGGAAGTTTTTTCTTTTGAATGCTGAAGATACACCATAATTGATAAGGAAGAGGTACGTACAGGAAAAATGCAATAGTCAAGGCTTTCCAGCAAATTTAGAATAAATGGTAGTACTGAGAGTAAATAAAGTATCACATAATGACAAAATTAGGAATTAGATACTTCTTTTTAGTGCTGCCAGTTCAGAAGAAACTTCTGTAGTCCTTGAGTTGTTCTGTTCATTTGAGCAGTTCAAAAGACAAGCTTAAATTTGAACTTTTATTTTAAAAAGCATATATATTTCTCCTGCGCTCAAAGTTGGCTTCTCGTTATTATTGCAGAGTTGTTTTATTTCATGTATTTTTGCATTTTTCTTGTTCATTCTATGTTTTGAGTATATAAGTTTTCGGATAAGTTTTATAGTACTTTTTGACGAATATTTGTCAGTTTATAATAATAAGACCATTTTTCTTAGCTTGCTTTAGAGCAGAGTTGAAGGTGTTAAATCTTTTTGTGTTAAAAAGAAAAAAATGCAATGATTTGACCATACATATTTGAATAATGGTTTAAAGATAGACAATTTGAATTACATGTATTAATAAAATCTCATCACATAAAATATATTCCTTTTTGTACGTGTAATATATGATAACTTTAAATACTTTATATAAAATAATGTGTTATGTTATTCGTTGGAGCACATGATTTAATTTCATAATCAAGAAAGTGATTTGACTGTTTCTCAGTAAATATTTATAACATACATAGAAATTTGACCAGTTAACAGTAAATAATTTAGCAATTTAAGTCAAATATTTTGCTCTTTTATAAGAATAGTTATTTAAATGTGTTCTGATGGATTCCAAATGTCTTTGAAACTGAAAATAAGCCTAATAATCAGCATATGGTTCTAAATTTTCTTCCTGGTTATTTGTTAATGATAATTTAAAAAATTGCATGTGTATTTTCTAATCTTATTGGGGCACAGATTCTATCATGCTGCTTATGCATATTATAAGGGAAATATACTTTTAAATCTTTATTACTGAATCAAGAATAAAGTTGTTTAGACAACATTTATTGTCTTCATGTAGCAAAGATAATAACATTTTTAAAATGAGAGGGATTCTAGTCACAAAAAGATTTTAAACTGGTAAGTTTCCTCCTAAATTGCAGAGGGGGAAGGGGAAAGGGAATATATGTATTTGTGTGTGTGTGTTTAGTTTGTGTTTACAACTTGGAGAATGTAAAGTGTGAATACTAGAGTTAAGAACTTGAAAAAGAATTTCTGATGTGGAGAGAAAGTGGGTTAATGATCAAATGTTGGATTGCATTGAATTTTCTGTTTATGTTCCTTTACAAATGTACTGTAATACATTTTCTGAGTATGGATTGTCTTCTTAAATATTTTCATTTTTGTATTATACTTTATATACATTCGAAGTAGCAGGTTTTTTTTCTGTTTTGTCAAGAGCTGAATTACCTAAAAGATTTGCAAATTTCATGAGAAGTAAAAATTACTAGATTATATTTTGTAACCACTTATCTTACCTAATGTTAGGATGCTATTCTTTTGATGGGCATTTTCTCATAGACTTCTCATAATGCCTTAGTTTTTTGAAATTGGATATTTAAGTTCTTTGTATGAAATGATTACTTTTATTGGTTTCAGTGTATAGAAAATGCAGAGATTGATGTAGTGTGGATTATAAGTATAAAGAAGAAGTTTTCTTTCTTTGGTGTTATACTGTTGTTACATATATCTGTAGTGTGATAAAAGTTAATAAAATAAAGTGAATTCTTAAAAAACAGGGTTTTTTTGAGCTTTATATTAAATGCTTAAGATTATTTTAATGGGAACCTGCACCCTTTACCTTTTTTGAAACTCATGCATCCTTTTTCTAGGATCAAGTTATAATGATATAGTAATGGATTGAAATATTAATTTAGAATATAGTACGCTGTCATGTAAGTGTGGTAATCCTTTGTTTCATCTTCAAAGTGAATTCATATTGGTTAGATTGATTTAAATTTTTAATTATTTGGTAGAAATAATACTACTTCTCTTAAAGATTGTCCTTTGACTTTTAAGTTTTAAATTGAGTTTAGTACAGATATTTAGAAATAAAATTATAATTGTTATCAAAATTATCAGAAATTAATGATCCAATGCTTCGTTTACCCAGTTTTCATGAGAAATGAGTAAATAGAGAGATTTGTTTAGCTCCCAATCAGGGTTGCTCTTTGTGATACTGTTCCTAAATAGGGCTCTCTTAACAGGTTAATTCCGTTCATATTTGCCCTTGTAAACTGTAACAGTTTGTTTAGCCTATGTCAGTTTCTAATAATTTAAGTTTATATCTGGGAAATGATGATGACATTTTCATCTATAATATCTTTGCAGATGCCAGTTCTGTTACTGGTTTTATAGATCAGTTTTTCTGTCCGTGTACGTGCATAAACTATTGGTTTTAAGAAGATACAAACAGTTCCTCAGTTAAATAGTTTATAATTATTTTTCTTGGATAATGATTATTCCAAGTTCTATAGTCACTAGTATGTATTCAAACTCGTGCATATGTGAATACTATACATAAAAATTTTAAGTCAGACTGATAGCCAAAAGAATTTAGGTTGAACATATGTGACAGGTATGTTGTTTCTGTATAAAAATATTTCCACGTTCATATAAAACTTTCTGGAATGCCACAACAGTGTTCTAGTTTTTCCAAAGAAAGACTGTGGTATATATGTTTTCAAAATGTTACTATCATTGTTGTGCTTTGACTAGCATTTTTCCTTTATATTTTTGCTTTTACTGAACCACAAAATAAATTCAGTTGTGAGATATCTGACCATAATAAATAGGTAAATAGTGATTTGCACATGCAAAGTTTATCTAATTTTTGAGGGGGAGCTTATAAATGTATATTTAAATTCTTGGATTTTTAATGTAATATTTTATGTAAATATGTTTATTGTTGATGGCATAATTCAGGTGACAATGTTAAAAAGTAATTGTAACTTAAAATTGGTATAATAAAATTAATTTATCTGACTTTTCCTGGCATAGGATATTTAATCCTACCATGCTTTGTTAGAAATGTCACTAATCTTAATGTAACTCTTATGTATAATTTCTTAAGAAAACTGTCAGTAGAACTAGTGGAAATAACAAAGTCTTTAAATTGTCTATCGAATCAAGTACATTTTTGAGAATAAAATGGTAGATAACTAGGTAAATTGAATCAAGGTGGTAAACTAATATTTATCAGCCTAAATCATATAATTGCTATGATTTCTGGTTCTTGAAAATATAGTAAATTTTTTCTTTTTCCCCAATGGTGCTGGGGATTGAACTTAGGACCTTGCACATGTAAGGTAAGTGCTTTCCTGCTGAGTCACACCCCTGACTCTTACATATATGATTTTTGAGTATTAATAACCATATAAGATATTTGTAGAAAACATATGAATAGCATTTTTCTAATGCAGATATTCAATGCTTAATGTAGCAACTACCCTTTAAAAAGAACCATTTTAATTCTATAGCTTATCTTGTTTGGGGATAATACATTATGTGATGTGGTTTCTATTTATTAGAAGAAAGCATGTTTATGAAAAAAATATGCTTTAGGTTTAACTGCTGTTCAGTAACAACAAGAACTGAAAATGTTTTATAAGGTATTTCTTAACATCTATTTACACTGTTCCAAACCTTAAATCCTATGTCCTTAATAGTTATATGAGCGGGGGGGAGGAAATTCCTATGGATTCTAACATAAGGTGAAGATATTGTGTAGAGTATAATAAAGGAACATTTAATGTTAGTTACTATACAGGTCTTGAATAGTTTTTTGGGAATGTATGGTCTGTTTTATGTGTATTTTCTGTTGAATGGACAAAAGCCTGTGGTTAACTGTGGTTAAAATTGTAAGGAAACTCCCTTTGAATGAGGTATAGAGTTTCCCCATTATTTTTTTTTTAATTGTAACACATTAATCAAAACAAATATCCAGTGAATTCCATAATCTTTTTGAAATGACAAGAGGTTGTATTAAGGCATGTTATTTCATTATGTGAGAGTTCCTTTTTAAAGTATTTTAAAATGTTTAAAAATATTAAACATTTCAGATTTGACGAAGATTTCCCATATACTTGAGACAGAATTCTTAGGAAAATATCAAATATTGGAGTTTATTTTTATCTTAATTAAGGGAGCCTAGTGGCAGTTTTTGTTTTTGTTTTCTTGAGTAGAGAAGTTAAAGGATTCCATTGACATAAGAGAAAAAAATTAATATGTTAAGGTAACCTGTTAGGAAGTCTCTGCTTAAATTAGCATTGGTTTCACTAATACCCATTTAATAATAAGCCTGGCTTGTTAAATGACTAGAGAAAAATAGTTATTCATTGTTACATTTACAATTTTAGTTTCTGCAGAAAGAGTTTTTTCATTTTGAATGGATGGTATATGTCGGGCCACATGTGTAATTTTTAAAAGAGATACTGTAGAGGTAGAGAGTTTTGGTGAACTGTTTATATAAAAATGTCTCTATAGAGACTTTAGGTGATAAAATTTGAAATCTCAATGCTTATGATGAGCTTTTGCGTGACTTCACTATTGATTTTGAATTATTGTCAAGAGTCTAACAAGTGTTAGTTCAGTATGCCAAAGTTGGTATTTGTATGCTTTGGAGAGGAATTTGAGATGTTACTCTTTTTTGCCATCAGTGTTCAAGTATGCACGGGTGCATCATTAATCATAGGAAATGCAAAAATAAATAATTCAGTCCCATTGGATTTTTTATATGAATACTTACCTTTTCCTTTTTTTATATATATACAGTTGAGGTATTTAGGTAACCCCTAACCTTTTGCTTTAACAAAGAAGTACAGTATAAAAATATTACCACAGTTTTCATTTGAGCAGGTCTTGAGAGGGGGAAAAAGGCCTCTAGATGAATATTTGTTGGGAAAAAAAAGTTGTGATACTGAATGTCTTAGCCCCAATATAGTACTTCAGGACCACCAGTGTGTAAAATTGAAAGCACATGAGTTTTGAAGCACTAGAAAAGGTTTGTAATTGATTAGTGCTGCTTGAAAGTATTGAAATACAGTGAGATTTGATTTGTGAATGGTTCTATTCAATAAAGATTAATTTTGTTTGATAAAATCTTAGTGCCTTCAATGAGTTAGCCCCCTGCTCCCTGCAGTTTATTTAACCATCAAATATTTCACTGTTTTTCTAACAAACTGGAACATTTCTATCTTACTGAATTTAACTTTAGCATGTCTGATTTAAACAATTCAGACTATTAGTGATTAGCTTGAAGGGTGTAATTAAATTGATTAATTTTTTTCTATTAAAAGAACTAAAGTATATCATAATGTAATCATGTATATTTCATGCCTTTTTTTTAATAGACTATCCGGAGGTTCTCACAGATTAACAAGATCTTTTTCTATGATTTCTTTTGAATCTTACATTTTGTAAAATTTTTAGAATTTAAATGTGAAATCATCAGCAAATTTTCATGTAAAATTAGAATTATTTATTATAATTTAAAACAATTCATAATATAAGTCTTTGGAAATTGCATTGGTATTTCTCACTTTTCACAGTTGTCTTCTGTGTTCTTGACTTTTTAAAAAATATTTTATTAAGGAGTAATTGTATAATCATAAATTCATATAAAGTAACAATATGATATGCTGTTCTTGACTTTTT
The DNA here is from genome assembly GCA_004027875.1 of Aplodontia rufa. NCBI lineage: Eukaryota > Metazoa > Chordata > Mammalia > Rodentia > Aplodontiidae > Aplodontia > Aplodontia rufa. Next base: position 15,967 of record PVKS010035209.1, read on the forward strand.
AATTCATTTTCCTGGAATATAGAATTTAGCTCTTTTGTTTTAGAAGCAAGGTAGAAAAGCTTGTCGCTATCAAATCTTGAAACTATAAAATTATTATTGATATAGATCATAAGTGTTATTTTGGGAATCACTCTTCATACATGATGTTTTATCAGTTACTTTGGTCAGTTACAAAGAATTTATGTAGAAATTTAATCAGCAGATATATTTTCTTATATAAGTTCTTATTTGTCAGTTATTTGATGAGTCAGTCTGTTTAAAATAGGCTTTATTTATGATAAATAGAATGGGCAGATTTTGAGGTGCACAGATTGACAAATCCTGATTAATTCAAACTACATAGAGAGATCCAGGACACTGAGACTTATTCTGTTTCTCCCTCTTGTATACACCCATATTTAGCTCATTATATTTGAGGTGAGGTAATTGGTCAGTGTGTAGTGTACTTTGTTCTTCACCTAAACTTTCTTTTTAACTATTTTACAAAATTGGGGCACATACTTAATGATATTTACATTTTATAAGATGGTTATGCTAATCATTGTAAGAATGTAAAGCCTACAGTGAGGTTTTAAACTTGTCAAAGATTGTGAATTGGGGAAATGATAACCTATAAACAATGTCCACTCCTCACCTGCAGTTAGTCTGGTATAGTGTGTTCATAAGTTCTCTAGCCTTTAGGGTATTATTGGATTGATGGGGGGAGGGTGAAATTCACTTTTCAGAAGGGAAAAAATTAGTTATAATGGTAAAAAGTATGGCATGCAACAGAAAATGATCTATTTTTAGTTTACTTTTTGTCTAGAGAACTTGCTCATATTTTGGAAATTTTAATGCAGAAATGGTTATTAAGGTAATGTGATAGCACCATAAGATCCCTGATAAGGTAGAATTAGCATTTCAATATAATTTTCTGGGGGACAATTTTAACATATTCTTTGTTGCAGCTTCTGATGCTGAGGTGTTCTTTGAAACTTGTGATATTCCTGATCTGACTAGGAAAATCAAATTTTTTTTAAAAAGCTAAGTAATATTGTGAAAGATCAGTTAAGCTGCTCGACATGCTTGTTTTAATTAATCTGTCCATACAACAGTAGTTTTAAACATTTTTCTCCCTAGGGTAATAATAGCAAAAGGTCTCCTCTATGGGTTCTAATTACAATATGAGCTATAATGCAGTCTAGTTGTAGTTATTTCCTGCTTCCTTAAATCACTAAGTTTTAAAGCAATACTTAACACCTATCATTAAAATGTTTAATAAATCTGTGATTATTATACTGTATGTATTGTAACTGTGAGGAGGCTTACTTACAGCCATTGAGGGAGTTATTACAACAGTTTTACGCTTTTTTTTTTTTTTTGTAAAACACAAAGTACATTTCCTTACCCTTTAAGAGAAATTTTTCCCCACTTCAGGTTTTATTATTTCTCTTTGACCTAAACGAAGACTGATCCTCTAGTAGTAGCCAGTTAAAAAGTGTGAAGTAGGAGGAGTAAAGGAAACTCCAATCGTTAGTTGAAAATTACAAAGCAAAGTTAATGTAGGTATACACAGCAAAAGGGTTTATTTTAAAGGATGAAAGAAAAATTAAAAAAAACTGCCTTGTAGTTGGAATATGTTGGACACCACAAGGAGAATCTTGTAAGTGTTTAGATATTTTACTGTAATACAATGTCAGCAGATGAATCGTTTACATATCTGTATCAAGATTAACTTGAAATTAAATATTAAGGGACTGTATTATGAATGTTTTGTTTTAAGTCCAGCATAATTTCAATAGGTATGGCTCTTTTAAATCATGCAGGGTATCCTTAAGGAGTTTTATTTTTCATGAGTCTAAAAACGGTATTCATTTTGGTAGGTATAAGAATGTGATTAAAAGACTCTCAGACATTTTGATGTTTGTTATATGTTTATAAGAAGTTCTGCTTAAGGGCAAGTGTGTAGATATAAACTTCAAATTATGTAGAAAAGTACAATTGTATGTAAGTTTTAAAAGAATTCCATGAACTTTTAAATATCCTGAACAACTCTAAAGATCTTTTTAAAATGGCTATGGTGTACATAGATTTATTTCATTTGAATGTATGCTTCAATTATATAAAGTTATTTAGAAACAAACATGTAGTTACCTTTTGCGGTTTAAAATTATGAATAAATTTCTTTTAGTTGAGCTGGTTATATTGTTAACTTGACTGCAGGTTTATTTCTATATTGTACATGGTAGACTGTAGCATTGCAATAATTCTGTGATTTGTTAAGTTTGTGAAATTACTTCCCTTTTGAAGTTTTCTCAAATATTGGGAGCTGCTTTTTCAATAATTTATAACACTGATTAATTTAGTATCAGATTTTTTTTTGTTCTAGTGAGTGTTAATAAGAATATTAAACTTTACTGTTTTAACATCTCGTTTCTGTAACTCTGGAAATCATTTTGATTAGTGTAAAATTATTTAATTTTCTCTATTTCAAGTCATTACTCTGAGAGTTAAAGTTACAGATGCCAAGTGCAAATATTTACAGCATTTCATTTTTTAATTTATAATGAAAGAAAATAGCATTATTATGATCTTTAATATACGGTTATCTTGAAAAGCTAACAGTTTAAGAATCATACCTTTATGTTTAACAGGTTAATATAGGATTTCAAAATATAATAAAACTTACCCCAAAAGAAGTTTTGCTGACATGGTGTCACTGTGCTGAAGAGGCTGTTTGATGCCATACTCCCTCCTTTTTTTTCCAGATAGAACTTGTACCCTCTGTTGTAAATACTGCTTGCAGCCTTAAACTGAAAATACAAACCATACCCAAATCTTGTTTTAGTTTTACAGTATGCCTGGAGTACATAGAATTTATATTTATTTTTTTCCTGTCAAGAAATTATGTAGCTGGTAACATGTGAAAAGCAAGGAAACAAAACAAAAAGAGAATAAGCAAATATTTGAAGGACCTACTATTACTGCATAGACTGTGGTTAGAGAGCACTCACTGACTCTGTTGGTCTCGGTGGCTGGTAGTGACCTGCGGAGATTAACCATTTAAAAACCAGAGACTTCTCGCTGTCCTCCTGGAGAAAGTTTGCACCGCACTTGTGGTTCTGTGGTTGTTTGTGAGGCGAATGAAGCATTCACACAATCCAAAAAAGCAAAAGCTTTAAAACTCCTTTTTTTGCAAGCACTATTACTGGAGAGACAGAATCATGTGGTTTATGACCTCACAGTACTCAAAGTAAGTGGGACTGCCTACTACTGTGGCTTTTCTCCCTTACTCTCTCCTCTCTCCTCTCTCTCTCCCTCTCTCCCTCTTTCTCTCTCTCTCTGACAAAAGGCTTGTGGTAAGGCCTTTCCTGGCATCCAGAAGGATATAGCTTTTTAATTTTTGTGACTCATGAGGATTTGGATTGAATACAAATACTGAAGGAGACCAAACTCCTGTAAGGTTAAGCATTTGTAGAGCAGAATGCTGCAGTTAAGGGCTTTCTTTTTCTGCCACCTCCCTACTCTTTCCCCCCCCCCCTTCCTAAGCTTTATTATGTCTGTGGAAAAGTGTGCAAAATTGGCTCAAGAGGCTGTGTGAAATTCTGAACAACAGTGATGATTTACAATAATTTACATCTTTGGATTGTATCACATTCTGGGGTCTGCTTCATATTTGCTGGGGTGGCTGGGTTCCTTCTGTTTTCCTTTTTCTTGTCTTCTTAAACTTTTGAATCTGTAACTCATTGTAAAAAAGTTTACCTTTCTTAAGGTCTGGTTGCAAACTGCTTGCTGGGCTTGACTATAATTGGCTGTCATGAAAGTGTTAGTCTGGGGATTCTTTTACAAATATTAAATCATGTCTGTCTAGTTTATTTTCAATATTGATTGTGGGCCTTGAAATAAAGGTTAATTGTAATTAATATCACATTATATACACCTTTATCTCATGACTAGTTTGAAGATCTTAAATAATGAATGACAAGAACTGTAACATGTTATAGTTTGTTGGGAGAACCTTAGTTTTTCATTTTTATTCTAATTTTATCATTCAGGAAATGTATTCATTTTGTGTAATCTTTAGTGTGGACATTAACAAGAATTTTCTAATGAGAATCTTACACATATGTAAAGTAAAATACTGATAACTTAGATTGTTCAGTATTAGATTTTATGAGCTCAGAAAGGAGTGGGTTAACAGAAGCTGTATTTTTTGTTTATAATGGAAGCTTTGAAATAAATTACAAAATGCTGTGTGTAGAAGGAATAATGCACACAGACAGAATACGTTAGTCGTCTCGATTTGCTAATTCTGATTCAGAA
>PVKS010035210.1:0-20277 GCA_004027875.1 Aplodontia rufa
AAATTTCCCGCTCTACTGTGGGGCTCATAAAAATCCCACTGAATCAAGGCTCGGGGCTCTCAGCCAGTACCTGCTGTGTCAGTGAAAGCTATGAGTCCCAACTCTAGGTTGCAATAAAGGCCCTCTTGCTTTTGCATCAGAGATGGCTCCCTGGTGGTCTTTGGGGGATTCGTAAACTGGGCACAACAGTTCTACCTCTGAGCTACATCCCCAGACCTTTTTATTTTGAGACAGGGTCTGCTCAGTTGCCTAGGTTGGCTTCTTGAGATGCTCCTGCTTCAGGATTCTGGGTCTCTGTGATCACAGGCTTGTGCCACCACAGCTGGGTGATTCATCTGTATGGGTAACAGTTGTTCCTAGGAGATGTGGCATATACGACAGGAGGAATGAGGTGGCTGTGCCTTAATGAGTTCACAATTAAACAGAGTACCCTATCCCTAGGGGGAGGCTTCGCTTCTTTGTCTAGTCTCAAAAAGCAGACCTGGCCTGGTTTGCATGGTATGAGTCAGCTCTAAAAAAATTACTTTATAGTGTTTCCTATTACACACATGTTGGAAGCATAGCTCTCATCGACCTTCCCTCCCTGATTTCCCTACTCTCTTTCTGGTGTCCTCCATTTGTCCAGAACTTCCGTGAATTGTAGATTGAGACCCTCTGGGAGTAGATCTGAAAGTATTCCCATGGTTTCGTTGTGTGGTCCATATGGGCCTCAGGGGAGGTCGTTCAACCGGCTCCTAGATATCAGCCCTCCATAGCACAGCACCCCACACTCAGCACCAGAGCAATAAAAAATACCAATCTGCTGTCACTGCCCAGTGTGCTAAGCTACTGTCTCCTTTCTCCCTCTCAACCTGACCTGCTTTTACTCCAATAAGTGTTTTCTCTTTGGGTCAATCTCCATCTTTCCTGCACTCTGCCTTCCCTGCCCCTAGAGCCTTCCAGTCAGCTGCGGCCAGACAGCTCTGTGCTGCCTATTTTATCCACTATTACAAACCCTAAAACCTGCCCATATGGACCCCACTTTATACTCATTATCACCCAGTGCGTGCTCCCCCTGAAGTTCCTCCTTAAGTGGGAAAATGGGTGTAAAAAATAAGAAAATCAGAAGCCATGGGTGTAGATTCAGGCATAGGTGTTTATTGGGATTTGCTGTTCCTGGGTCAAATTGACCTGCACCGCCATAATGAGGGCAGGCAGGGGAAATGGTGTGCAGGGAAAATGGCGCTGGACCTCGGCTGGGAAGCTGATTTTATCTATTGGAGCTTGTCTGCCAGCGTCTTGATTGGCTATTCTTCTCATGGGCAAGCTGGTTGATGCCCCTACCCTCAGCCAGTCGCCATGGCCCGCCAGGTGGCTTGGCCGAAGCCCCTCCCCCAGCCAGCGACTGGGGATCAACCTAACAGTGGGGTCCTCTTGCTCCCCAGCACCACATACACAGCTGAGTGTCAGAGTAATGAGGACCAGATGAAGAACTAAAATAAAATTGACTCTCTCTCTCTTTCTCTGTCCTCTCTTGAAGGAAAAAAAAAAAAAAAAACCATTAACTCAATTGGTCCCCACACATATGTACAGAAATATTTGAAAGGATTTAAGCTAGAAATACCATCTGCCAGGCTTTCCCCTCTATCAGCATTTCCAAAAATAGGGGTTTTAGCATTGGATATAGCCAGTACCTGAGATTGTAATTTCAAATTATCTAATAAGGCATAATGAACAGGATCTAGACATAATGATTTTTTATCTTTCTCCATTGTTTTCATTATAATTGTAACAAATTTTTGTAATACAACATTGAGTGACATTATAGTGACTTTGTAAGCTCTGAGACCATCTTAAGTTCTGAACTTGTTCTCCCAACCATAAGACAGAGTCCTTAAGTTGTTGAATCTCCCCAAGTATTTCCCTGTTGATATGGACCTGGATTTGCCAAGTCTCAGTGAAGTTTTTTTTGAAACTTTGTAAATATTTTTTAGCCTTAACTTCTTGACGTAATGCAACAGCAGCAAAAGAAGCAGAAGCAATTATATCAGTGAGGATGACTATTTCAGCAGTAAGCCACCAAATGAAATGCTTGCTGTGTCTTTCTAGATGCAGTATTAGTTCTTGTAAGAAAGCAGCACAGAGGGGCTGGAGCAGTGGCTTGGTGGTTACAGCACTTGCCTGGCACGCACAAGTATGCAGGTTCAAACCCCAGGACCACATACACAACAAAGTACCTTAGCAACAAAAGCCACATGAAAAACTAAATAAAAATTGATTCTCTCTGTGTTCCTCCCTCTTAGGAAAAAAAAAAAAAAAGCAACAGAAGGAGTCTCTTGTCAGAGTTTGGTGAGATTTACAGGTATCCATACCACAAACAGTCTTTTTAAAGATCATTGTGTCAATGTCTAGTCCCGATGGTCCTATTGAAGCTCACAATTTAAACAAGAAATGTTATAAAGCACTACACTGAATTTAAGCTAAATTAAATTTAGCTTTCCAGTGAGACTAATGTAAGGATTAAGAACACAAGAAGTCAATACACCCTTTTACATAAAACTGTTAGAGGAGTAGAATTATTGAAATTGTTAGAAATACATGATCCACTCCAAACTTTAGAGGTTCTCTAATGAGGCCCAATCTGCAAATTGAATCTTGTAGAGGGCATTTTCCCATGTGAAGTACTGGGGGCGCTGCACCTCATTTAGCGCAAGTCATGCACTGTTACTATGTAACTGAGTTCTGACTATGATTGAAAAAGGTTCTGAATTTTATTTTTTTATTTTTATTTTTTTAAAGAGAGAGGGACAGTGAGAAAGACAGAGAAAGAGAGAAACAACTTTATTTAGTTTTTCACATGGCCTTCGTTGCTCCAACACTTAGTTGTGTACGTGGCGCTGGGGTTTGAACCCGGGTCCCCGTGCTTGCCAGGCAAGCACCGAAACTGCTGAGCCACCGCTCCAGCCCCATGAATTTTAATCCTCTTCCTAGAGCTCTATTTTCATTATCAATGAGGGCCCCAATCAACAGTGTTTACCACACTGGTTTTCTCTAGGAAAACACAACATACCAGATGCATGTTCCAGTCCCTGTTCTGAACACTGTTCCAGTCCCTGTTTGGGCACCACTTACCACTGACAGCTATAGATGTTAGGACTTCTATATGAAATGAAGACTTGAAAAACAATTTGGATGCTGGGGAGCATGATTGCAAAGCAACTCTGACCCCTTCATGCTCAGCATAGTATTTACTGAGTTGAAACAGAGAGTTTCTAATCAATCTAATTTAATCAACCTAATCTTTAGTGAGAAAAGATGCACCTGCACTTCTGAAAACACTCCTGAAAACCGGTACTGGCCATAAGACTTGTTTTTGTGAAACTAAAGGTTAATAGGAATGAATGTCAAAAGCAGTGTTATCGGGGCTGGAGCGGTGGCTCAGTGGTTTCGGTGCTTGCCTGGCAAGCACGGGGACCCAGGTTCAAACCCCAGCACCACGTACACAACTAAGTGTTGCAGCAATGAAGACCATGTGAAAAACTAAATAAAGTTGTTTTTCTCTTTCTCTGTCTTTCTCACTCTCCCTCTCCCTTTAAAAAAAAAAAAGCAGTGTTATCTGGTGGTGGCGGGGGTGGTGGCAGGGATGATCGGTAGGCATCGAGGGGTGCATCTGAATGATTTGGAGGCATGACTGCTTGATCTCCTCCTGGTGTCCCACAATGTGTTCCACTAGGCTACCTAGACCTTGGTGCCTCAGCTCATGTCTGTGACAGAAGGGGTTATTCTTTGCAGAACTGTGGATGGAACCAGGAGCACTCTACCACTGAGCTATATGTAAAATCAGGCGCAGATGTTCAGAAAGAAGTCAGACCTAAAATTGACTGAGCAAAGCCTTTTTTATTGGGAGTCAGCTCTCTGCCAGAGTGAGAGCGGACTGGGGAAGTCGCACAAGGCCCTGGCTGGGCAGTGACTTTATAGTCTGAGGTGGGCAAGGGAGGTTTGGGGGCCTTGTGTCCTTCAGGGATTGTCCATTGACTCCATCGATCATCGGGGTTTATCTGCCAGCATCCCAATGGTTGTTCCCTCATGCAAAAGGCAGGGGTTGGGGGGGTGGGGGTGGGGCTGCCTGATGCCCTGCCACCATCCAGCTGCCTGAAAATGACCTAACACTATATCCTTAGTTTTTATTTTGAGACAGGATCTCTCTGAGATGTCCAGGCTGGCCTCAAACTTGCAATCCTCCCTGTCTCAGCGTCCCCAGTTGCCACCATGGCAGACTTCCCTGACATGTGCCACCATGCCAGACTTCCCTTGTAAAATAATAAAACTTGGTGATCAAAAACTTTCTATCTCTAATCCTCAAAAATAATTGTTTCCCAACAATCATTAGGAATAGATTAGATAATGAGGGATGTCACTATGTGTTACATAATTATTGTTCAGAACAACAAACACCTCGTAGCTGGTCACATTGCAGCACATAGAAGGGGCTGGCCCAGTGCCTGAGCTCACTGAGGTCCTGTAAATGAGTACAGTCATGACCAGAGCCTGCTATACACCAGATGGTGTCATGAACACCATGTACACCAGGGTGACAAGGGAACTGATTTCTGTTGACACCTAAAATTTAAATTGGTTCTTGGAAGTCATTCAAACAAAATAGTCCTATAAGGCAACCAGATTTCAAAATTTCCTGAAACTCTAACCAAAAAGGAGGAGGAGGAGGAGAGGAAGGAGAGGAAGAAGAAGAAGAGGAATAGGAAGAAGAAGAAATCTGCTTGTTTTCTCTAATATGCAGATGCTAGAGCAAAGCAAGGGGGAAAAGGGCGGAGGAGGATAGAGGGAGGATAAGTGAAGTAAAAGAGATTGAGGGGAAGGGAAGATAAACTGGAAAGGGGAGGAAATGTGGAATGTATTTGACAAAATTATGCTGTGTACATGTATAAATATATCACAGTGAATTCCACCTTTCTGTACATCTATAAAGCACCAATTAAAAAAATTAAGTAGAAGAAAGAGCAGTAGAGTAGAGGAAGGGGACAGGGGGAGTGAAGAAGGGAGGGAAAGAGGAGGCACTGGGTACTGAAATGGAGCAAATTAAATTCTATTCATGTATGATTATGTAAAGATGAACCCGACTATTATGTAGAACTATAATGCACTAATAAAAGCACTGGAAAAAAAAAGTGTGAGAGTCTATATCCACAAAGAATGAGAGTGTTAACAGTTGGCTGAAAAATCGGGAGGTATGAGTTAAAAGCTCATTGGCTAGTCCAAACGGCATCCAGCAAAGGGATGCATAACAATAAACTTCGTTTGGTTTCGGGCAGAGAATCAGCTTTTCTCTTCAACCTGACTTTAGTTTTGAAATGATATAGCCTTCTGTAGTCTGAACGGCAGCATCCAGAATTCTCTGTCTAGAATGTTTTCAATTCAGTAACACAAGAGATTTTCTCTTCAGAGCTGGTGACTCTGTTCACATATTTTTTTAATTTTTATTTATTATTTATTTATTTTTTCAGGGCTGAGGACTGAACTCGGGCCTTGTGCATGCTAGGCAAGCGCTCAGCCACTGAGCTAAATCCCCAACCCCTCTGTTCACATATTTATAACCTCTAGCCCTGCTGGGCTTTGGTGTGAGCCCTGGCTCTCCTTCCCTGCAGAGCTGGGCTCACCTGGCTGAGATTTCTGTGACCAGATAGTGACCCCCTGCTCCCCACACACACCCAGGGTAATATAACTCAAAGAGCTCTCTTCAACTTTCTCCTGCATGGGTGCTTAACCCTTCCCCAACTGGGCTGCCATTTTCCCACAACAGATGGCACCTCCTTATGTTCTGTTACAAGCTTCTTAGAGCTTAGTACTTACACTTTAATTCCTTACACTCAAAAGCTTTCCTCCCACTATATGAGTTTCCAGGATTAGGTGAGGGAAATAGAAAGTCCCTTACTACCTTGGGACTTTCTAAGATGGCTCCTGAGTGAGCCATCTTAGCTATATATTTCCTAACTGGCAAAGCAGGGGTTTTCTATGCCTTAGAGGTGAGAACTCAGATACACATGAGATGTGTGGGGCTAGCCTGCCAGCTCAAAGACTTTAGACTGGAACTCAGCAGGGCTTAACTGTCGAAGCATCTGCTCTATGGGCCAACAAGCCCCACCACAAGGCAGTGACTTGGAAAGCAAGATCCTGGCTGCAGGAGCCCCTCTCACTCCTCACTTCACAGCACACTGGGGACACCATCTTAGTGCCCCTTGCCTGCCTCACCACTGACTTTGCTCCCCCAGAGCTGCATAGCAGAGCTGCTCACCTACTCAAAGAGCTGCCAAATGCAGAGCAGAGGTATGTTGGATTTTCAGTTGCACAACTGGGCAAACTGACCTGTGGATGAAGAACTCCTAGAGTCCAATAAGATTTGTATTGCAGATCTTTATAGAGATGACCTGGAGGGACCTTCCAGGCACCAAGCCTGGTTCTTCCTCCCTGCCCATGACCCCCATGGGGAAAGCTCAGGATAAATACCAGTCTTCTGTCCCTGGCAGTCAGGGACCAGCAGCTGATCTGCTTCACCAGACATCTAGTGATTGACAACTGCAAGGAGTGAGTTGTCTTTTTTTTTTTTTTTATCTTACCGTTTTCTCTTCCCCATCAAGAATGGGATTACCTTTGAAAATAATGATCTTGCTCTTTATTACCCCATGTGTGGTCTGTGTTGGGTTTAGGGAACACATGGAAAATGCATTATAGGCTCCTGTAGAGAGTGACCATGTGGTTCCAACTCCCCTATCCTCCATCAGTGCCACTTTGCTATTCTCTAAGACAGACTTGGGTTCAGGGCTGATGGGGTCATAACAAGGGGTTGTGGCTCTCAGTGAGGTCCTACTGCAAGGTTTCCTAGGAGAATTGCTAGGACTATAATGAGAACCAGTAGAAATGAATAACCAGGCTTTCTTAGGACTCTAGATGTCAAAGGGGGAAGTACCAATCTCATCCATGTGTCCTTATCTCTCTTCTCTCATTTCAGCACCATGAAGCGTCTCACAGGCCTGATTTGTTGGTATTCATACCTTAGTGAAGCTGTTTGAGGTAAGGCTGGTGGACAGATTGCCTATACAGTTGACTCTCAGCACTCTGAAGGACTGGAGCCACTGTCTCAGCTTGTGACCCTGTGTGGCAGCACATACCAGTTGTGATGAGGAAAATTTCTTTAAAGGGACTGAAAACAGGTGGCAGAGCAGAGGCTTCCATCTAGCTGTGCATGAAGCCACTGACGCCAAGTTGATGTGTCTACTCACCACTTCCTAAAGCTCCAGTTTTAACAACATCAGGTACCCATGATATAGGAGTTTTCAACACTACCAATTCCTGGACGCTTCTTCCTCCTCATACAGTCTGAGGAATTGGCCACAGTTGTGGTCTAGGCATTGGGACTTTCAGTATCTCCCCAGGTGATCAGAACAGGCAAACACAGATGAGTACCATTGCTCTAGGTTTTCCTCAAGCAACCACAGCACTGGTGGAGTCTATTTAGCCTGACCAAAGGCACTCTCATCACAATGACGTGCATACTGTGCACAGAACCGTATTTTCCTTGGCAGTCAGGGCAGAAATGCTCCATGTTTGCAGCCTACTCAGACTCTCTCCTTGTCACCACCTCACTCACTGCCATTTCTAATCAGATGGATCTTCAGTCTGGAACAGTGGTTCTGAACCTGCGGCAATGTGCTGGCTTAGAGGACATGGTTAGTGTGGGGAAATATCTTTGCTTTTCCCACTGGGGAAATGCTCAGCCAACACCTAGTGGCAGACCAGGGGTACAGGTAAATTTCCTATAGTGCTCAGGTCAGCCCTGGCCCAGCTTTTCAACAGTGCTGAAGCAGAAGAATCCTGTTATACAATGAAACTATCTTTCTGTCCTTTAAACATAGCACATCTAAGTAAGGTATAGCTCATCCCAGCATAGTGGTCCATCAAAGGCAAATAGGTGTGGTTCCTAATGACTCTCATTAGAGTTACTTGCAGATGCCAGCTGGGATTAGGGAATGTTCCACTCAACTGTTAGTATCTAAGGATGCAAAGATCATAGGATGAAATCTTGAATATTTTTCATTCCTTGATTCCCCTTGAAGGTATTGTCACACTCTGTATTTACCTGACATTCCTTTTGTCTTTTCTTTCCCAATCCAAGCAGTTGGGACATGTGGCAAGCCTATTCCGACATGGAAGATGCCAGATACATAAATTCAGACAAATACTTCCATGCCCAAGGAAACTATGAAGCTGCCCAAAGGGGACCTGGGGGTGCCTGGGCTGTTGAAGTGATCAGGTAAGGCAGGTTCCTAGGGATCCCAGGCCTGGATGAGTGGAGCTTGGCTGTGTTGGGGAATCGGGAGGGAAATGAGCCCTGTGGTGGATTTCTGTCCACCTCTCCACCCATGCCCAGTATAGGGGCTGGGCCACCGATAGAGACAGAGATGGCTGACGATATGTGGGCCAACTCCCAAACGGAAGCAGAAGGTTACAGAGTGATCCCTCACCCTCCCTGGTGCTGTTCCTCCGGTGTCAGGGTGACCACCTGGGCTAAGAAGGACTGTGCCAGGCAACAGCAATATCTCAGCCCCTCTTCCTTGGCCTTCTTGGGCTTCCCTCAGAACCATCCCCTGGAAAGGAGAGAATTAGGTGGACTGTGGTTCATCAGCCTGGTAATCTCCTTTCTGCTTCAGTGATACCAGAGAGAATATGCAGAAATTCTTAGGCCATGGATGTTGGCTGACCAGGAAGCCAACAGATGGGGCCGAAGTGGAAAAGACCCCAATCACTTCAGACCTGCTGGGCTGCCTGAGAAGTACTGAGTTTCCTCTTCACTCTGTCTCAGGAGACTGTCTGTGAGCCCCCAGGAGGCAGGGATATGGAGTCACTGAGTTCTGTTTCCACAAAAACCAGTAGAAGGCACATAATGAGTATTCAATAAATGCACAAGAGATGGAAATTGTTGTAACTGTGTGTTATTTTTCACAGAGAGGGTGGCTGTTTGGTACAAAGGGGTGAACAAAAACACCAACAGAAGATCCAGCCTGGACCTCAGGGTGTAGGGGGTGTGATCTCAGTGGTTACACAGAACAGCCTCTGGCGCTGACCTTTCCTAGAATCAGACCCTCTTCCCTCTCAGGCCCCTGTTGTTATGCTGTTGCTATGTTCAGGGCTTCCCATGTCCAGGTCTCCTCATTCCCTGACAATTGTGTCCTGTCACCTTCTCTGCCCCCAGGGTCTTAATCCTCAATGGGTCTGCCTTTGGAGAAAAGAGACATGCCACAGGACTCCTGCCCCAGCAACTCCCACGTTGATTTTCTGTTCATTTTCCATCAACACCTACAAAGCAAATTATTCACCAATTTCTCTTCATTCTGTCTAAGAAATAGCTTCAAAGCGGTGTCTCCCACTCTATTTTCATTGCTTTTTTTCAAGCCTAAATGAAGATGTATGTCAACACTATTCATGCATATTTCCTGACACTTTGTGCACCTTACCTAAAGCAAAATTGTGGGAGTGGTATTTGAAGAACAGGCATGATAGAGAAGACTCCTGTTATCAGTCAGGGTCCAGCAGGTCACAGAAGCCTGGCAAAAATTTTAAAAGAGAAATTTCAACACAAGGATATTTTAATTAGTAACAAGTGTTACTGCTATGGGTAATGAACACAGGAAGGTATAAACTTTGAATGGTCCTCTTTCAAGGCTGACATTTGGGTCTCCTTGGCAAGTCTACAGCCCATGAGGTGTCAGAGAAAGTTTATAGGGTACCAGAGTCAAAGTTGACAAACAGGAACTCTATGGAGGTGGCAATGGAACTTGTTAGGAAGCTGCCCAGGAGTCCACCATGCTCACTGGGAATGTGGGGGCAGGGAGCAGGACTGTAAACTTGCTAGGAAGTCGTTCACATGGATGGATGGATTTCTTCAGTGAATTTTATGCCCCCCACATTCATGTGCTGAAACCTTTTCCCCAGAATGGCTATATTTGCTGCACGAGAGATTGAATCTGAACTGATAGCCCTTATGAGTGAAGACACCAAAGAGCTTCTCTCTTTCTGCACCTCATAAGGACATGGTGAGAAGGCATATGTCAGCAAGTCAGGAAGAACACAGTCATCAGGAGATCAATTAGTAGGTATCTTGATCAGAGCTGCCCAATCTCTAGAATTATAAGAGATAAATATCCATGTTTAAGCCACCTATGGTATTTTGTTAAGGCTTCCAGGCTAAAGAAGTGGTGTGGTGCTGAACACCCTGAAAATCTAGTTGTGGTGCCACAGAAATTGTTGAAATAGTCATGTCCTTTGGATCGTTCCTGGGCTAAGAACCACTGGGTTTGGCAGGGGAGGATCATCACAGGAGCCTGAAGGAAGCCAAGCATGGCACCAGGAAGACAGTCTCATGTCCTGCTGTTCCTCCATTGCCTTCTACTGATAAAGATTAACATCCTGCACCGCTGGCCAAGGTGACCTGTTTAGAGGGTTCAGCTCCAGTCCACAGACAGTCAAGGCAATGTGGATGTGGGGCTCAGAGTAAACAAATTGATTACTGATAACCATTTCTGCTTTCAAGGTGGAATTAAGTAGATTAATGATAATGAGATTTTATAGGAAAAATCATTAAATTAGTTGTTAATTTAATTAGTAGGGAGAATTGTTGCTAAAGTCACAAGAGAACTTTTTCCTACAGTTCTCATTTGATGGCACTCACAGACATGGAGGTAAAGGAGATTTGGCACGTTCAAGGTTGAGTTTATTTCATAATAAGACATGAGCAAGATAAATATGATGATGTGGACATTGGCATCAGACTGGCTGGTGAGAGCAGGCTCAAGCCACTGTTTAACTTAGGACTCAGTGTGGTAAAGTTTGAAGGTGTAAAAAAATTGTCATAATGCTAATATTTGGATGTGCATGATTTGATGTTTGTTGCAGTACTGAGGTTGTACTGGGACGGGTAGGACAGGGATAAGGAAGGATAAGAGAAAGAATGGCTTTTAAATCCAAATAAGGTAAGCTTTTGTAGGCATGTGAAACTTCCTAACCAGCATAATATTACTAAAATAATACACTGGAATGAAACTTGGATAAAGAAATTCATTTACCAGTCTATAAAGATCAAATTGTCATGGGAGAAAAGATGTCTCTGGAGAAGGAGTTCCCAGAGGGAAGGGGGAATTCAACTCAGGATTAGCAGGGTTCCTGGCATGCATGAGGGAAGAGCATTTCAGTATTAGTCAGACAAAGGCATAGACAAAAGTTTATTTAGGAAGTAAGTCAGCTGCACATTCAAGGGAGAAGGTGGGCTGGCGATCTCATGAGCGAGAAGCCCCTCCTTGGGTTGAGGAAACAATGTTTATAGAAGGACTGTAGTTAGGGGCCAGACTGGAGGTAGAGACAGGGTGGAGCTGAATAAGTGGGACAGTTAGTACTGACCCATACACACACAACCCCCCCCCAAAAAAAAAAACAAAAAAACTAGTCAATGGAACAAAAATCTCTGAGTTAGATATGAATGTATATGACAATTTAGTGTATCGTAGGGATTGCATGTCAAGGTAGAAAGTAAAAGATGGGTTATTCAGTGAATGGGATTGAGACAATTAGGTGATCCACTTAATAGAAAGTTTAAAACATTAACGGCACTAAAGAAAATATTAATAAAGGACATAAAGAATTACTTTACCATAAAATAAATCACTACAAACAAAATATAAACAGCAAGCCGGAAAAAATATTTGTGAGTCATGTCAAAAAAGTGCTGGTTTTTCCCTGTATATTAAAAAATCCTGGGGCTGGAGCAGAGGCTCAGTGGTTCCAGCGATTGCCTGGCATGCTCGAGGATGCGATTCAAACTCCAGCACCACATACACACTAAGTGTTGGAGCAACAAAGGCCACATGAAAAACTAAATAAAAATTGATTCTCTCCCTTTCTCACTTGCTCTCTCACTGTCCCTCTTTCTATTAAAAAAATCCTTACAAAATGATAAATAAAAAACCTACAAACTAATAAGAAAATGACTATCTGAAAAGAAGATATCAATTTACATTTCCTAGGAAATACAAATGGCTCTTAAACACATGGAAAGATGTGAAACCAAACTCCCAATAACAGAAAAACAAATTAAAATTACACTGAGCTATATTTTATTCACCAAAAGCTTTGCTAGTGCACTGTGAGAGAGGGTGTGGGACCTGGTATTCTCACTCATTTCTGGTGGGAGTGCAGATTGATGGAGACTTTGTAGAAGCTAATTTGAGACAAACAATAAAATTTATATATTTCATATCTTTTCACCAGGTCATTTCTTTAGAAATTTATTCTAGAAATGTATTTGTACATGTATCAGAGATGTATAAACAATAAATGCAGTACAAACCTGTTCTGTTTGTCATAGCAAAATATCAGGAATGGTTACAATGGCCATCAATATTGTATTGTATAAGTTATGGTCTATTCAAAGGATGGAATCAAGTGTTGATGTTTAAAAAAACTGACATTAAAAAATAATAAAAAAATAAAAAAACTGACATGGAAGGACTTCCAAGATATGTTGAATTTTAAAAAACGTAACTCATACATATTAGTATAAAAAGGGAGTATCTACCTACCTGTGATCTATCTCAAGTCTACTGCTTAGAAGACCCTCACACTTGATCTTCCTGCTGTATTTCCTTCCTTCCTCTGTTTTTCCAGAATCATTAAATCATTACCATTACTTCATATCATGGCTGATAGAGCCAAGTTTTGCTTGTCCCTTGTCCTTACATTCCTTAGAGAAAAGTCACAAGAAATAAGGAAACATCTCTCTCTCTGTCTCTCTCTGTCTCTCTCTTTTATTTATTTATTTATTTTTTTAAAAAAGAGGGACAGTGAGAAAGACAGAGAAAGAGAAAACAACTTTATTTAGTTTTTCTCATGGCCTTCGTTTCTCCAACACTTAGTTGTGTATGTGGTGCTGGGGTTTGAATCCAGGTCCTCGTGCTTGCCAGGCAAGCACTGAAACCACTGAGCCACCACTCCAGCCCTCTCTTTTATTTTTTTGAGAGAGGGACAGTGAGAGAGAGATAGAATCAATTTTATTTAGTTTTTCATGTGGCTTTCCTTGCTCCAACACTTCTTTGTGTACATGGTGCTGGAGTTCAAACCCATGTCCTCATGCATGCCAGGAAAGTGCTATCACTGCTGAGCCACTGCTCTAGCACCAGCAAACACCTCTTTTGCAAACAGTATTGATCACGTCCTAGAGCATAATATCTATGTGTAATTTTGGGGGGTGAGAATGATGAGCCACAGAGGGGGAAAAAAGGAGAAAGACCCCTGTCTTCTCAGACTTGATTCTGCAAATACAACTATTTTCTGTAATAGAAAACTGTAAAATGCAAGAGAAATGACAATTAGGAAATATTGCCAGAAAACTAAAACCTTGGATAACCCAGTTTGGAAAACTACTATGGATAAACTCTATTATCTAATATGCTGATTTTTTATTTACAGAGAAGAATTGAGCAAGAGCAATTTCACCAAGGCAGGCTTTTGGATTTCAGACCTCTCTTCCCATTAAATATTGAAGTCAGGAGGGACCCCAGCAGCTGCTTTGTGGCAAGAAGGATCTAGCAGCCCTACTTCCCCTGGAATTTTAGCTGGAGAAAAGGCCACAGGTGACATTCTCTTGAGGGAGGAATTTGTCTTGTTTTACTTTTGAGATCCATTTCTCAAACAGTTAATACCCTCTACTTGGGAATATGTTGTGTTGTCTGCTTCCTTATGGGGTCAGTGGTAAGCAGAGTGACACTCAGGAAATACTTATTGATTGATTTTAGTCTGTTTTATTGGGTGCAAATGGACTGCACACCAGACACTTTGGAACCCCCCACCCCATTATCTGGCAGAGAATTAAGTGTTTGTGCTTCTTCACAAAATCCATTTCAATCTTTCATACAGTAATAATTCTAATGGAATGGAATTATTCAATGGAATATTCAATTATTCTAATGGAATAATTCAAATGGAAATGCAAAACCAAGCTCTCTTTGAAATGCAAAACCTCAAAAAGTAGGCCAACTTTCACTGCCCTTCCTTTCTTTTCAGCACAATGAGGCTGTACACAGGCATTGTTTTCTGTTCCTTGGTCCTGGGAGTCAGCAGTGAAGGCTATTTTTCATTCTTCAAGGAGGCTATCCAAGGTAAGAACCTGGAGGATGGTGAGCTCATCCATCAGTCCCCAGGATTCACTCTGAGCAGAGGCCTGCAAGATGTGGGTGCTCCTTAGAGAAGCCACAAAAGGATCAGAGCGGGAGTACTGTTTTCTGTATCTGTTTCCGCTTCCATGCTGATCTCGCCCAGCACCCTCCCATGGGATCAAAAGTAATTTGGAAGCAGCCTGTACTGCAGGTGTTTTGTGCAGAGGGATCAGGACTTCCAGGAGGAGAACTACCCTTGTGGGAATTTACAGATGGCAAATTCCCCTGTTTGAGAATAGTAGTGAATTCATATGTCCCCAGAGGCTAGATGTGGATGAGCTGAATAAATATTATGCCTTAGCCCAGGGAGGTAGTGTGCCTGGGAGAAAGGAGAACAGCAACACTTGCACAGAGAAATCCCATCCTGTCCCAGGCAAATGGCCAATAACTAGGATGCAAAGCTCCTGGAAATTAAGTTCTAATTCCTAGCTGTCCAATAAAAAGAGAAAAATCTCACTGCAAAATCACTTAGAGCTGAAATAGGGTGGGGAAACTGGCAGCTGTTTTCCCTAATAGAAAAACAAGCTTGTTGGCCAGTTGTTAAAATGGAAAAATTAGGTTGCTGGGTTTTGCAATTCTGGAACTTCATGTGTTGTAGTTCATTTTATGACTGAATTTTAATAGATTCTCAAGTAAAAGTTTATGAATTTTGGTTTTTCTAAATTTTTAACTTCATTTGATTTTGTTGCTGATTGTGGTGCTAGGGATGGAACCCAGGTCCTCACACAAGCTAGGCAAGTGCTGTACCACTGAACTACCTCATCAACCCTCATGAGCTATTTTTAAAATGATAGTCTCTAAATAACAGATTTAAAAAAGAATTTTGGTGGTAATTGGTAAGTTTTTCTACAGACAATAAAGAATATCTTCTTCCTTAGGTCAAAGTGTTTCAGAATTTGTTGTGTGATCTTTCAGTATTTGTTTCTGCTAGGTGTGTTTGTTTTATTTATTTTTTTTTATTAAGAAATTTATTTGTTGAGGGGCTGGAGTGGTGGCTCGGCAGTTACAGTACTTGCCCATCATGTGCAAGTACATAGGTTCAAACCCCAGCACCCATATATACAACTAAGTGTCAGAGCAACCAAAGCCATGTGGAAAACTCAAAAAATTGATTCTCTCTGTCTCTCTCTCTCTCTCTCTCCCCCCATCTCTCACTGTCCTTCTCTCTTTAAAAAAAAGAAATTTATTTGTTGAACAATCAAAAATGCTTCCAACAAAACTATATATATATATATATATAAATTCTGAAAATTAGATTTACCCCCTAGAGCCCCTCCTAATTTCCCACCCTTATCCCTTCCCCCCACCACTCCTTCCCAATACATCTCTACCGATGCTCTAGGTTGTGTGTCACTATACCTTTTCTGGGTTTAATACATGAGATTTGACCACCTTTCGCACTGGCCAGGGTCTAGCAGTGTATTTGTTTTAAAAGTACATTCCTGGGCTGGAGCGGCAGCACTGCACTAGAGCACTTACTTAGCATATACGAGGACCTGAGTTTGCACCACATACGCAACTAAGTGGAGGGGGAAAAAAAACAGGAAAAAATAAAATAAAATTAATTCTCTCAAAAAAAAAAAAAGTAAATTTCTCAGGGGTAGGGAGAAGAGAAGGGAAAGGGAAAGGGAAAGTACTGGGGACTGAACTAGAGCAAATTATATTCAATGCTTTTATAATTATACCAGAATGAATCCTAATGTTATACATAACTAAAACGAACCAATTAAAAAGAGGGGCACGGTGCTGGAGCGGAGGCTCAGTGGTTATGTGCTTGCCTCGAATGGGTGAGGATGAGGGTTTGAACCCCAGCACCACGTACACAACAAAGTGTCAGAGCAACAAAAGCCACAAGAAAAACTAAATGAAATTGACTCTCTCTCTCTCTCTCTCTCTCTCTCTTCCCCCTCTCTCTTTAAAAAAACTTAAAACAATAAAAAAAAATTGGAGAGAAATAGGTAAGTCAGGAAGAGTGCTGGCAGGTCCAAGCACTGAGTTTCTCTCCTTATGAGCAAATAAGTTTCTCCTCTTAGGCCTATTCATTTGAGATAACACATCTCAGGCACTTAGTGCAGCAGTGCTAAGTTGGTTTAAATTATATGTGTATATACATATATACATATAAATATATTTAAAATATAAATGTAACAGTTTAGTCATTTGCATTAATATGGAAGCTACTAGTTCCTAGAAAATATATAATATGTAATATGTAAACATATCATATAAATAAAATTTGTAATCAGTAAAGTCAATACCAGATTTGTTTGTCATCGTTCATTCAAAATACATTGAACAGTTACTATGCAAAGTGCTGGGGCTACTGAGAAGCTTAAGAAAAACTATGGTTTTTCCAAGTTTTTTGTTTATTGTGTGTATCTGTGGTGTGTGTGTGTGTGTGTGTGTGTGTGTCATGCTGGGGATCAAATGCAGGGCATTGTTCATGTACCCTACTACTGGGCTACACCCCTAACACTGTTATAATTTTTTTTGTCTTCACAATTACTTTTGCCTTTTGTAGAATTTCAAATAAATGGAATTATACAGTGCAACAAAACCAAAACCAAAATGTTTCTGAGCTCCTTATAGCTAGTCAGAATCTTGGAGGTGAAATGGGCTAGAAATCACATTTCAAAATTATTCCTCAGGTAATTTTATGGATAATACAAATGAGAAAGACAGTCTAAGATTTTGCTGTCACCCAGTGACAGAACCTGTCAGGTGCTTGAAGAAGATTCTTGCTAAGCAATCTGAACAACATGAAAAACTGCTAAGCAGACATCTGAGAAAGAACAGTCCATATGTCACGGCAGAGATAAACTACTTGACAGAATTATAGACACAAAATAACTTATACATGCTACTGCTGAGAAAGTACATAAAGAAGAATTAAAACTACCCATCTTTACTTTTCTTTTGTTCAAGTGAGTTTTAAATAAATTGGCTTACTTGAGATGTTAGCCATAGCAGGAATAAAAAATATTTATATTGACCAAACAGCTCAGGCACAGAAAGACACTTCCTACAGTTCTTCCTGCCTTAGACCTGTTTCGAGCAGCTATTTTCCCCACTATTCTTTCAAAGAACGTTAATAATGAGGTGTATAGTAAACTGTACAATTTAACAAAGTGATTTTTTTTAAAGAGAGAAGGACAGTGTGAGAGAGAGAGAAACAGAGAGAATCAATATCTATTGAGCTTTTCACATGGCCTTCATTGCACAGATGCTTAGCTGTGTATGTGGGTGCTGGGGTTTGAACCCGTGTATTTGTGCATGCCGGGAAAGTGCTGTAACTGCCAAGCCATTGCTCCGGCCCTTTGACAAAGTTTTACATATATAACCACCCATATTCTCACCATTAGATCAAAATGTGGAACATGTTAAGCACCCCACTTAATAAACCTTCCCAAAGGTAGCCCCTGTTCTTATTTCCATCATTATAGGTCAATCTTGCCTGCTTTCGATGTTTGAATAACAGAAAGCATGCAGAATATGTCTTTTGTTTCTGCTTTTCTTCCACTCAACATTGCGACTGTAAAATTCATTCAAGTTCTCTTTTAATCTACCAAGGAGGTACGGATGACTCTGCCAATTGAAAGGTGAGTGAGGATGGAGTGTAGCTGGCAGGGCAGAGAGCTGAACACTTACATTTATGCTCTCCCGGTTAGGTCCGATTTCCTACGTCCTTCGGAGCTCTCTCATCACTTCCTTACTACCTATTTCACCAGCTTGTCTGTGCATTTATGCCTATAGCTGTCAAATTTATTCAAGTCAGAATTGCCTTCACTCAGCCTTTTTCTTCAGGCCATGGTAAATGGGCACCTCCCTGCTTGCTGCATCCCTCCCTACAGCCCCTGGAACCTACATCGGTAGTATGATTCTCCATTCTTTCATCCCCTACATGACAGTCCCACTGCTTCTCTGTACACAGTACACACAGATCCACATAAGACATGGCACATGGCATCAGAGCTGCCAATCAATCCAGTCCAATTTAATTCATTGAGAAGTACCATCCTTATGGTTGCATATATTCACCTCAATCATACTTTCAAAGCATTACTTTATCAAGAGTCAAAACCTGGAAATCAGTAGAAATTTTTCACTCCTCCACTTCTCCAATACATCGACAGGTTCAGGTATGTCATTTTCTTTCCTTTCTAGGGGCTGGGGACTTGTGGAGAGCCTACTGGGACAATCGAGAAGCCAATTACCAAAATTCAGAAGAATACTTCCATGCTCGGGGGAATTATGATGCTGCTCAAAGGGGTCCTGGGGGCATCTGGGCTGCTAAAATGATCAGGTAACACAGATTCCTGGAGATGCCACTGAATGGAAGGCAGAACTGGTCTGCCTGTTACTTCTCCTGCCTGTGGCTCCTTCTTCTGCCTAGGCTCCCAGGGTATGGGCGACCTGCAGAGCCAGAGCAGGCCTGGTAAGGTTGTCTCCTCGCACCCCTATAGAAAAAGTGAGAACCCAGGGAGGGGGTTCTCAAAAGCGCCCTGTAGCAGGGTACAGAAAGAATCAGCTGGGTTAGGCCTTTGACTAAGAGGGTTGATATTTTAGTTTTTCTTTCCTCGAGGATTGTCATCTCTAGTCTTCTCTCATTCATTCTTTGGGCAGCAGGGGAGGAGGGAGTTAGGAGGCGGAGCTATCTCAGGGGTCAGGTTAATTCCCTATCTTTCTTCTTTGGATTTCAGCACTGCTAGGACATATTTTCTGGGGCTCCTAAATCAGTATTATTATGGAGGTGGCAAGCAAGGATTGGAGACCATTCAAGCCAACCAGAAAGCTGAGAAATGGGGACGAAGTGGCAAAGACCCCAACCACTTCAGACCTCCAGGCCTGCCTGAGAACTTCTGAGCTTGCTGTTCCTGATGCTATCAGGGAACTAGGCTTGGCGCTACTTCACCTGGATACAACGTCCCAGGAACTGGTACAGGAAACCCAGAGGTGTCCAATAAATGTCTGGCAAATTAAAATTGTTGATTGAAACTGGAAACATTGAACCACACTTTCTGGGAAGAATGGCCATCTTATGTCACATGGAAGATAAACAGCCCCAAAGGATGTGCCTGTGACTGTTGAAGGAGCCCCAACTGGCCTGTAGCTATGCAGGTCCCTCACATGACCGCCCCAAAGTCCCTCTTGTCCTTAGTAGCCCCGACTTCTCATGCTGAGTAAGTCTGAGCTGGCAAAGCATTGACCCCCATGCTGGGTTCCTCAAGGGCTGGAGTCATGGCTATGGCATGAGATACCTCCCATCAGTCTCTGTAACATAGGTTAGACCTCTCTCCCTCCCCATTTCTGCTTATACCCAGGCCTCTCTAGATACTTTATTGCTGTTTCCAGGCCTCTCTGTGTACAGACTCAACTCTGCCCAATCAGTTACGTCCTGTCACCATCTGGCTCCAAGCCTTGTCCTCCATGAACTTCTTCCATACTGAGGAGAGACATTGCTTTGGGAAGCCTAATCCCAGGAGTCCTATTTTAGAAACTGTCATCTTGGACTTTATCTTATTCCATGACAACATCAGTACCTACACCAACTCAATCTTTTTTTTTAAGAGATAGGGAGAGAGGGCTGGAGTGGTGGCTCTGCGGGTATGGCACTTGCCCGGCATGCGTGAACATGCAGGTTCGAACCCCAGCACCACGTACACTATAAAGTGTTGGAGCAACAAAGCTCACATGAAAAACTAAATTTAAAAAATTACTTCTCTCTTTCTCTCTCTCACTGTCCCTCTTTCTTAAAAAAAAAAAAAAAGAGATAGGGAGAGAGAGAGAAAGAATCAACTTTTTTTTTCATCTGGGTCTTTTTTTTTTTTTTTTGACACTTAGTTGTGTGTGTGGTGCTAGGGTTTGAACCCAGCCTCATATGCCAGGCAAGTGCTGCATCCGAGCCACAGCTCCAGCCCCCCAACTCAATTTTTACCTAATGAATACTTCTCACATTAGTTTTCCTTATCTTTATTCCCACTGTTTTTGTTTGTTTGTTGGCTTAGATAACATTCTACTTCCT
>PVKS010035211.1:0-20258 GCA_004027875.1 Aplodontia rufa
TTGTTTCCATAGCCTAGCAATGGTAAATTGTGCTGCAATGAACATCGATATTGCTGTGTCACTGTAATGGAGCACCTTGATTTTGGCCAAAGGCTTAATACCTCAGTACCTCAGTAGTCTAATATCTCTCTGAATTTCTTTCTAGTCAACCTCTCTTTCTTAGAGAAATTTCTTATTTTTCTCCTAAAAATGAAATCATGCCTGTTAGTGTCTGCTAAGGTAGCTTACATGGAATCATAATGGTGCTGTTAACCTAGCAAAATATTGGATTATGAGCAGGAATCCTCACTTCTACAGTGTGGAAAACAAAAATCAGGGGGATGACTTTTAAATAAGATACAGTGAACAAGCATGGATTGGGCTTTATTCAGTAGGGTACTGAATAAAGGTCAAGAATGTCTTCATTCTGGTCTCTTATGTGGTGTTCAGCTTTTCTTTCTCATTCTTAAGATGCTACCAGAATGAGGGGACCTCCATTAGTAGAAATCTGAGACAGACACAGTGGAGGCGGATGCTCCTGGAGGTGGTGGACAGAAGTGAAGTAAGGACATAATGCTGAATAGAAAATGTCACTTTTTCCAATTCCAGCTGTTCACAGCTTTCTCATCCGCTTGGTCTTTGCTGCTTTCATCATGACACTATGACTGGAGACAGAGAAGAAAAGTTCCTGTGTGGTAAAAACGGTGACCTTTCTGCTTTTCCATTCTCCCTTGTTGGATGAAAGTTACGAGCTTTTGATGCTGCATGATGTGGCTGTACTTGGAGCTGCTTACTCATGGAGTCTGTCTTCCTTGAGTATATTTGCCAAACACACCGTTATGGTATAGATATGAAGTGTCCCCAAAGGCTCATGTGTGAGACAACACGAGAATGTTCAGAGGTGAAATGTTTAGATGAGAGTTGTAACCTCATCAGTGAGGTTGAGATGCATTAACTGGGTGGTAGCTGTAGGCAGGTGTGTGGCTGGGGAAAGTAGGTCTGTCGGGGGGTGACTTTGAGGTTTATATTTTGTCCTTTGTGAGCAGAGAGATGCCTATGCTTCCTGGTTGCCATGTCCTGAGCTGCCTTCTACCATGCCTTACTACCACCACCATGTTCTGCCCCTCCTTGGGCCTAGAGCTGTGAGCTGTGGAGTCAGTGGCCCATGGATTGAAACCTTGAACCAAATAAATTTTCCCTCCTTTAGATTGTTCTTCTCAGGTATTTTAGTTACAGTGGTGTGAAAGCTGCCTGGAACACATACTTTGAGTACCTAGTGTATGAGCCAGCTGTGTAAAAATGCAGATTAGTCGGAGACCTGTGACAGTTACTGAGGAAGACAGATAGAAAGAGGCAGTGGTTCAGACATTTTTTTTTTCCTGATGTGAGTAAAAGACCTGAGAAAAACAATTTTAGGAGGAAAAGTTTATTTAGGGGCTCACAGTTTCAGAAGTCTTAGTCCATAGAAGGCTAGCTCCATTCCTTGAGGCTCAAGATGAGGCCAAACATCACAACAGAAGAGTCTGGCAGAGGGAAGTGGGTCAGTTCAGGCTCCAGGAAGCAGAGAGACAGAGACAGAGAGAGAGAAGACAGAAAGAGAGAAGAGAGAAGAGGGAGAGAGGGAGAGAGACTCCATGCCAGATACAAAATATATTCCCCAAAGGCATGCCACCAATGACCCACCTTCTCCAGACACACCCTACCTGTCTTCAGTTACCAGTTGATCCCTATACAGGAATTAATTCACTGATTGAATTAAGGCTGTAATGATCCAGGCATTTTACCTCTGAGCCTTTTTGCATTGCCTCAGATATTGAGCTTTTGGGGGACACCATTCATCCAAACCATAATAGGCAAGTATGCTGTTATGGTTCAGGTTGGATACAATGGAGGCCTTGCTTGGGGCCATAGAAACACAGGATCAGATGCCTCTGCAACCCAGCCAGCTGCCAGGCAGTAGGTGCTGCCTGTCTGATCCTGTTTCTTCTTTGTGGCCCAGCCTTTTCCTGAGGGAAGTACTAGGTAGCAGGAAGCAATTCAGAAAAGTAGTTATCTAAGCAGAACTTCCACTCCTACATGTACATTGCTGGTTGCCAATTAGAATGCCCTCCTTCCTAGCCCTTCCATATCCCATTAAGGTAAAAATACAGCAGGAGAGAAGAAAACTGGAATGTGTCACTCAGGATTCTCAGCAAAATCACTTGTCTTCCTCCTGAATGAAATCTAGCCTTTGTCTGGAGAATTTGCCTGTGTGGCTTTTCTAGTCTTTACCTAACATCCTTTTATTATCAGGGGCAGAACACTGTGACCCTTCGTGCAGGGTTAAAACAGCAGCTGTAGCTCAAGTGAAGGCTAATTTTGCTGACTGTCGCCATCCTTCCTATAACATGATGCCAGCATCAGCAGATCAGGGGGGCCCTTCTCTCCTCAGCTTCCAGTATGTGGTTGAACGTGTCAAGGCAATTAATTCTCCTCTGCTCTTTTAAGTTGATTTGACATTTTGCCCTTTCCATTGCCTGTCATCTCCTCCTTTCCCTTCACTCCCACTCTGTTACCAAGAAGTTGTTTTTAGCATTCCTGGGACCATTTGCTCCCATTCCAGTTCAGAACTTTGACCTGTGTTTGAAACTTCAAGAGTTTGGCTCTTATCTTTCCTGTGGATCTTTTGCTTTTGGGGGGTGTGGTTGGGCATGGCAATAGTACCCATTGTCCTCACTGTGATTTTAGAGATTGATCCATGAGAAATTTGATAAATGCTTCTGCTTTGTACACAGGAGGGTGCAGCTTTTAACTATTTTTAGGAAAGGACTATTTCTTTAACAAACCAGTTAACATATATGAACTGAAATCTATGTACAGGGTACTTTGGTGGCCCCTTAAGGGAGTGTGTAAAAGAAGATGTACTCTTTCTTCCAAATTAGATTAAGTCAGAAGTGACTAAGGTGGAAGTCACATACTCTCCCTTCTCATTTTTCTGGGGGATGGGGATGAGTGTGGTAAGAAAGGAGGGACCCTTTATTCTGGTGTTGATCTGTCTCAGACTCCTTCTGTGTCTCTAAAGCCCCCATCTTCCATGGCCAGATAGAAATTTATCTTTTTATGACTATTTCAGGTTGAGGACACATTGTGCATTTGTGTTGGGAGCATTTGAGGAAGACAGGAAGGAGGGGAGAGGAACCATCAATTGTGACCCTTGTCATCCTCCTCATGCTTGCAAAGTAGGCTTCTACTAAATTCTTCTCTTGTTCCTTCATCTTTCTCGTCGCTCCCTTTTTCCTACAGAAAAATGTTCTCAGTATACAAAGTTTTGATTTTTACTGAAGCATCATGTTTTTAAAATTGCCTAAAAGGAAGACCTCACACACACACTGTCTCTGTTTGCCTGCCCTTTCCTCTGCAGGAGGATCCTGCAAGATAGAGCCTCACAGCTTCCTTATTTCTTTGGAGAGTACGCACCATCACCGATAGATACCTATAGGATAACCCAGGATGACCAACACTTGCTTCAGATGGAGAACTGATGCAGGATTCTGTTTCTAGGAAACCAAAAGAGGAACAGAACTGGCAGAAGGGAGGCCACGGGAGACAGCTAGAAGGATCAAAGCTGATCAACCAGACCCAATTAGGGGTCAGAACCGGAGGTTATAAACATGTCCCTGAGGCTCAACTGCTTAGAGTTTTGTGTCCCCAGCTCTGACAACCTGTGGGTTTCAAACATGTGCACACAAAATCTGGAAGATTTTTTTTTAAAAAATGCAGTTTCATGCAGTAAGTGTAGGTTGGAGTTTGAGATTAGCATTTCTAAGAAGACTCAGGTGATGTCTTGCTTCTGCTCTGGGGATCGCCTTTTAAGTAAACAAGACTGTAAACCAGCCATCGTTTTGTAAAAGGAAACAAGATATTTGAAGTTAATCCTTCCAAATTATTCAAAATTGATTTATAGGTAGTGCAGATATCCCTTTTAAATTTCATCTCCTCTGCTCCAATTTTTCTCCTTCCCCTCCTCCCATATCTGTGTGGTTGGCAGCAGCTACATTAGTCCTCTCTGCTATAAATGAACCTAAGTTACCCTAGGATGAGGTCACATTTTCCAAAAATGTGTTTCTGGTCTGTGGTAAGGGGGAGGGTCTGTTTGAACAGCTAAGGCCTGGGAAGTCTGTCTTTTGTAAGACAGGCAGAGTCTGGGCAGAGCCAGGATTTGAGGACATTCCCTAGGCAGAGGAAGTGGGAAGGCCTGGAGCAGCTGCTTGTGCTTGTCTAATTCAGCCTGAAGGACTTATGGAAACAGACTCTGTGCTGGCTTGTCTGAGGCATCCCTGTGAACTGCCTCTAAGAAACAATGCCCATTATTTCTATTGGTACCTAGAAGCTTAGTCACAGAGACTCTTGAAAAGGGGATGGGTTAATCCAGATTACCCATCCATGACTTCTTGCTGTTATGTTCCGGGTAGATATGTCTTTCAGTGAGACTCCCAATATCAAATATTATAAACGAAATCAAAATAATAAAAGATTCCCCAAAATTCATTTGAAAAGGATCTAGTTGAAGACATCATCTTTTTCTGTAGACTGTCTATTGAGCACCTGCTATGTGGACCCTGTTGAGTGCTTGGGAATACAATGGTGATCCAAAAGGAGGTAATAGCTGCCCGCATGGGACTGCCTACAGCCCAGAGTAGGGGGACAGCCACCTAGCTAGCTGTGTTAGTCTACTCAGGCTAACATTACAAAATACCACAGACTAAGTGACAATAATATTTATTTTCTTAAAGTTCTGGAAGGAGAAATCCCAGTCAAGTGATTTGATTTCTAATGAGTCTCTCTCCTTGTCTTGCAAATGGCCACTTTCTCTACATGTCCTCATACAGCCTTTCCTAGGTGTGTGGACGAGAGAGAGAGAGAGAGAGAGAGAGATGAATAGAGTGAAGGAAAGAAGAAAACAATGAGAGCACTCTTATCTCTTCTTGTAAAGACACAAATCCAATCATGTTTAAGGCTTCAACATATGAATTTGTGGGTGTGGGGGCGACAAACATTCTGTCCGTAGCTCTGGTAAACACAAAAATAAAACCCAATTGCAAAGTAAGACATATGCCAGGAAGGAAAAAGATAGACTCGAGTATATTGCATGGACTTGCTTTATAAAGATTACTTTTATTATCCACTAAAAATAGAAATCAGAAGAGCCAGGCAAGAAAGAATCATATCATATTCTGTGTTCTTTCTTGAAATCCTGTTTTATTCATACTTGCCTCAACACCCACACAATAATCTTTAACTTCCTTAAAGAGAATATGATCATTTTGTGAAATGTAACTATAACCATTGCCTGGATCTTGAAATGTAATTACTAGATGCCTTACATATCTAAGTACTAGACCTTTTTGTATTCAGTGAAACTAGAGAAAAGGAAAAAATAGCACTTGTATTTGGCAAGAAGTTCTTCCCCATAATTCCATTTACATTTTTTTTTTATCATTTAAAGGTTCTTGTGACAATGAATTGGATACTTTTCTATGGTGGTTGTTATTTAAATAAAAAGGGTGAGATGAAGAAGGCACTAATGTGAATTTCAGTTTTTCAAAGTGAGTTTTATAAGTTAAACATAATGGGATGATAGTTTAAGACTCTTTGGCAGAAGAAAATCAACTTGGAAAAATTTTCGGAAGTCTTTATCTAAACCAAAACAAACTTGGATGAGCAAGGTGGAGACTGCTAAATGTTAGAGACTGTGTGGTGTGCGTGTTGCTATTATTCCTACTTCTGAAACGCACAGTTGAAGCTCATATATGAGCACGAAAGTCAGTATTCATTGTAAAATGCAATGCCTGTGTCACATCTTCCCTGATTGATGGAGGCCCCTCCCTCAGAGGACAAGGGATGGTGCCCCAGTTCAGCAACTGAGAGAGGTAAGAAGGCTGGGAAGGCCTAATGAGCATGGCAGCTGACCTCCCCTCTGGAGCTACTGCGGCACTGTTCTTGGACAATGGTGATCATCTGGGGGCTAACCTTTCAAGACGACTTTTGATCAAGGAGAGGTATTTAAAATGGGGAACTTGATGGCAAGAGGAAATACAACCCTGTAATGTGAAGAAGGGAGGATTCAACCCATAATACTGGGTAAACGGGGAGAGAGGGGCAGTGCCTCAGAGTGTTCACATATGCCTGATGCCAGGCTGGTAGACTCCATGCAGAGCTACAAAAGTCAGATTAATAGGTAAAAGGTTCAGATTCATAGAAGTCATACCAAAACGAGAAAGAGCTGTAAGGCAGTTAGGACTGTCCACCAAGGACTGGATTCTATTGAGTAGAGGAGGGAGTAAGGTTGGCCTCTCTCTAGAGGCCCAGAAGCGCAGAACTTGATGGCTGAGACAAGGCATTTTACATGATAAAAAAGATCCTAATATCAAACAACTGAACTCCAAACCCTGTAATCTCTCTCCCAGTGCTGAGATTTGACCCTCTTATTTTACCCCATCACATTCCAAAGAGATGACAAAACTGGATGTCCCTTCTGCTGTGAGCTCTCAGGTCAGTCTGAGCAGCAGTTGATAGCTTTACCAGAACCTTAGAAACCAGGTCATCCCATCTGAAGGATATTCAGGTTTTTTTTTTTTTTTTTAATTTTAGAGAGAGGGAGACAGAGAGAGGGAGGATCCATTTTATTTAGTTTTTCATGCTTTTTTGTTTCTCCAACACTTAGTTGTGTACGTGGCACTGGGGTTCAAACCAGAGTCCTTGTGCACGCCAGGCAAGCATTTTAACCACTTAGACTCTTTTCCAGTCCCTGTGATAGTCTTTTAAACACTAATTACATAATGCACATCCTTTCATTCCCTACTTTGCTTTATTGGTGATAAATCAGGTAGGCGTGAGGAGCTTTGATGACACACTATTTCTGTGACCTCATTCCTGGAATAGCAAGTGCCCTTGCAGTGTAGTGAATAACATGAGGTAAGAGCCCAGATAAAGTCCCCACATACATGGTCAAAGGGTTTTCAATGAATGTACCAATTGCAATGGAAGAAGATTAGTTTTTTTTTTTTCAGCAAATAGTGATGGAGACATTTAAGAGTCATATGCAAAAGGGAAAAACCCTCAATCTTCATCTCATATCATATAAAAGTTAAGTCAGATAGATTTAGACTTACATATAGAAGCTACCATTATTGAACTTCTATAAGAAAATGAGAAAATCTTAGTAATTTGAGTATGGCAATTATTTTATAACAGAACATGAAATGCCCAAACTATAAAAGAAAAAAATCAGCAAGTCATGCTCCATTAAAATAAAAAATGGTTGCCCTGTCAGAAGACACTTATAAAAATGAAAAGCAGCTATGGACGGGGAGAAAGTATTTGCAAAATAAGTGTCTGACAAAGGCATGTGTTCAGAATATATAAAAAACTCTTACAACTCAATAATACTAAAAACACTCCAGTTTAAAAAATAGTAAAGTATTTGAACAGACATTTCACCAAAGTTGAAATAGATAGCAAATAAGCACGTAAAAAATTAGTCAACATCATTAGAGAAATTAAAGACTTATATGTAAATGTTTTAGCAGGTTTATTAACAATAGCCTAAAATTAGAAACACACGTTTCTCAATAAGCATATAGCAAACCAAACTGTAGTACTGCCATACAATGGAGTGCAACTCAGAAATAAAAATGAATAAGTTATTGATAAGGGCCATAGGATGGTTGAATCTCAAACTAGTTTTGCTGAGTGAAAGAAACCAGTAAAACAGTATTTGCCATCTGATTCCTTGTATACAGAATTCTAAAACATGTCAAACTAATTTATAAGAAATAAAGCAGTTCCTTGGTTGCATCAGATGAACAAAGGTAAAGAGATGAATTACAAATTAACAAATGGAAACTTTTAGAAGTCATGATATATTTATTATCTTCATTGTGGTAGGCATCCATGGATGAGTACATATGTCAAAACCCCCCAAGTTATGTTTTCAGTGTGTACAGTTTATTGGTCAACTACACATGTCCATGGAGATATATGCACATATATGCATATACATAAAAGCATATGACACATACAAACACAGCCATATGTTCTCAGGCAAGTTGATTACTTTTCTGTCCTCAGTCTATAGTTGTACAGATTGGTAGAATAATATTGTCTTCATGGAGAATAATGAGCACAGAGCAAGATCTCAGTTAATGTTCACTACAATTAATATCCCATGGTAATAATGTAATAATTTACTTCTTTTCAATCTTATTTGTTTATTCTGTCCCCATTTTTCTTTTTTTTCTTTTCTCTCTTTTTTTCTTTCTTTCTTTCTTTTTTTTTTTTTTTTTTAGGATGTCTTAGCAGGAGAGAAGCTATGTTCTATCCAGAACTATTTTCTACAATTTGTGTTGTTTTGCTCTTGATTTAGAAGGTCTGATGCCTCTGGAAGACCAGCTACGGCAAATGGCATCCCAGGCCTACGAGGGGAAGTTCTGTGCTTGGAAGTTTTCCATCCTCCTCTGCAGCTGACAGGCCTCCCTTAGCTGAAATGCCTCCCTCAGCATTTCTGTTCTGAAAGCCCATTCTTGGGGGATCCTAACCCAGCTGCAGGAATTCACTGTGGGCTGAAACCTGGCAGATTAGATCTTGGGGAGGAAAACTGATTTGAAAGTAATAATTGTTCTTAAAATGACAAACAAGTATTGCAGGCTTCTGTTGTTTTCTACATCCCAGTTAAATTGTTAGGGATTTTGCAAATCAGTACAAGACACATTTGCTAAAGGACAGATTTGCTGTGCTTTTTAAAATTAAAAAATAAACTAAGGTATAAATTTTAGAAAAAGATAAGTTCTTTTCAAAGCAAAATCTTACTTTTACAGCTACTAAATGCCCAAAATTTGCATCTGCTTAACAGAGGAGTCTAGTGGTGCAGTAGGTTGAAAATCATTTTAACTTTTTCATATTAAATTGTATTGTTTGGGCATATTGAAATGAAAGTTTAGTTTAATGATGCAAAACTCTATGTCATTTTTTACAATCCCATTTTTATCGAGGAGAAAACATAAACAAGTCTTGCTGTGTGCTAGTTGTCCATTCTTTTGATACTGGTGGTTTTTCTTCAATTACCTCATATCTCTCCTGTCCAATGTGCCCTTCCAGCTAGCAGTAACCTATTTCCTTCAGATCCTAACCAGCACCAACAACTCATTGCTATTACTACTCTTCTGTTTATATATTTATGACATGTCAAGTTACATAATCGTCCTACCAATGCATAGATCATGAATTCATAAGAACTACGTTTTGCTTAGCTATGAGATGGGACTACTTCCGTTGGCAGAGCAGGAAATTGCTACATACTAATATCCTAATTTCAAAAGGAACTTGACAGTGTCTTTTATTATATTTAGATATTCATGAACAACTAAACAAATGTTTTCTGGTATAATATAGGTTTGCAGCTGCTTGAATGGTCTTACCTGGTATCAAATAATGGATTAGAATTAAACTAGAGGAGGTCTTTGGTACTGAGCTTCTGCATATTACTCCCAATTCTCTTAAAGTGATAAAATTTGCCTGAAACTGGGATAACTTTATTATAAGAGACGGTAGCTGAGAATAGACAATCATTTTTTTTTCTAAAAATGAGTTCTTCTGATGGAGAGTAAATAAAATGTAGTGGACTAATGTTTCCCTAATATTCCTCAAACAACTCATGTATATATACAAATAAATAATCACAAAACATAGAACCCTAGAAAATTGACTTAGCTCTAATGCCTGTGAAGACTCAAAAGTTTTCATACATTAATTGGAATTAATGATGAGAAATGCCTGCCGGCAAGAAAGAAACAAATGAGTGAGATCTAGGGCTGTGCAGAAGAAACATATCTGAATTTCTGTGTTCATTCTGGGTGCCATATCTCAAAGAGCACATTGACAAATAGTACTGGAGCCCATAAATTTGACACAAGAACTACATGAAAAATTCTGTGTGAATGTTTGCTACTTTCAAGTATGTCAAAAGCTATCACAGGAGAAAAGGAGAACATTGCTCAAATTTGTTCTTCCAAGAAAATACCAGGTGCAATGGTGGAAGTTATAGGAAGTTGATTATGGTTCTATGTAAGAAAAAAATTACATTTTGATTTAGATATTTTGTAGGACAGAATGTATTCTTTTGGAAAGCAGTGGTTTTCTTCACATAAGGAAGATGAAACCAGAGACTGAACAAACACTTTGGGTTAATTTAGATGAATGTTTCCTATTGATTATCATGAAGATCATTACCCTCACAAGGTATTTTGCAAGACTCTGGGTCAGCCAGCTTGCAGACACATTATATAGTATATTGCCTCTTGAATATTCACAATGTACATCAAAATATTAGAGATTCTGAACATTCCACAAGAAAGAAACCTATTTAAGTTTGTGTGCCCTAGCATTTAAACCCCCAAAGTTTTCCACATATCATGGAATAAATATGCTTGAGGACACAGTTTGGGAAGTGCAGTAATAGGAAGTGGACCAGATGAATCTCATTCCATGTAACCACTCTCTCCATGTCCAAATGCATTCCTATAAATACCCCCACACATGCACACACGTGTGTTTGTGTGTCTGTACAGCACCAGATATCAAGGTTTGTTTTTGTATAACTGACAATTCTGAGTTTCCTAAAGGAATTATAAACTAATCCTTTAAGAATCATACTGCCTCAAAAAAAGAAAACACACTACAATTTTTACTTGCCTTCAGAGAGGCAAGAAAATGAACCGTGTTCACCACACATCAACAGCCACTCATCAACAGAAGAGGGAGCCTATAGCCTGTGACTATTTTCTCCTACTTTTCCCCATCCCTCCCCCGACATTTAGGCAAACAGCCAATTTCTTAAAAGTGGTATAGGAGGGCAGAAGGGGATGTGAGCAAATATAGGGTAATGGTTGAACCACATCTTAAACATCTGGTTTTATTTATGTGTGAGCACCATGCAGAGAACTTAATTAATGTGACTGAAAATAACCATGTGTCCATTGAAAACTTAGGTCCTGCCTAAACACTGCCCAAGCCTGCTTTCTTTAGCTTCCTTCAAGATTTCAGGGCTTCTGAAAGCACAGTTTATCCTTCTCTCTTCTAACTTTCTATTTTTCTTTTCCTGTAGTTTTCTATCTAGTAATTTACTAGATTCTGTGTAAGAAATCTAGTAAGCCAGTATTTCTATCTAGAAAACTACTACTTTGGCAAGGGTTGAGGACTGACTCATGGACATGCCCTTCCTCACGTCTTGTGTAATTTGAAGCCAGGATCTGAGGCACTTTCCCTCACAGTTGTGATAGGCAGCCATTTGAATTCTGGAAATGCTACCCGCACACATACGCACACACCTGCAAAGCTGACGTTTCCTGTTGCTCTGGAAAATTCTAAGTCTAGGAGAACTTGTAGATAGGAGACAGCCAGGGGAACACCTTTCCTTCTCCTACATGACTTTTTAAACTTGTGGATGTGATACTCAGGAGAAGCACTGCTTCCAGAATAAGTTTCAGCCAATCTCCAGCTGTTTCCCTTGTAGTCTGACCAGACATTAGAAGTTTTCAATTCTGATAACCCCCTCCAGTTAGCCAAGGAGATGGGAAGTAACAGTGTTAAAGTAGTTCAGAGTTGACAAATTTAATTTTTATGACCAACAATGTCAACTTAAATTTAAACTTTCTCAGAGGGTGTGGTGTGGTGGTGCATTTCTGTAACCCCAGTGGCTGGGGAAGCTAAGGCAGGAAGATTATAAGTTCCAAGCCAGCCTCAGTAACTTAGTGAGGCCCTGAGTAACTTAGCAAGACCCTGTCTCAAATAAAAAATAAAAAGGGCTGGGGATGTGGCTCAGTGGTTAAAAAAAGTTTTTTTTTAAATTTAAACATAAACCTACTCTGGATTTTTGTGTATATATATATATATATTTTTTTTTTTTTAAGAGAAGGACAGTGAGAGAGAGAGAGAGAGAGAGAGAGAGAGAATCAGTTTTTATTGAGTTTTTCACATGGGTTTCATTGCTCTAACACTTAGTGGTGTACATGGGTGCTGGGATTCGAACCTGTGTACTCAGCATGAGGGGTAAGTGCCACAACCACCTAACCACTGCTCCAACGATATATTTGTTTTTTAGAGCACTTGGTTATGGGGCTGGAGTGGTGGCTCAGCAGTTGCAGCGCTTGCCTGGCATGTGCCAGTACACGAGTTCAAACCCCAGCACCATGTACACAATGTCTCATAGCAACGAAAGCCACATGAAAAACTAAATAAAATTGATTCTCTCTGTCTCTCTCTCCCACTCTCTCTGTCCCTCTCTCTTTAAAAAAATAAAGTACTTGGTTATTAATGCCATAGTCTATTAGTCACCTACCAGGTAAAAGTGATCTCTAATAAAATGATCAATATCTGGTGTAGTTATTTTCAAATCATTTTAATTAAGTTAGCAAAAACCATGTTAAACATGAAATATCACTCTGTTTTTTTTATTTTTAGTTGAATCCAGGAGTACTCTACCACTGAGTAGTATCCACAGCCCTTTTTATTTTTTATTTTGACACAGGGTCTAAGTTTCTTAGGCTGGCCTCAAAACTGCAATCCTCCTGCCTCAGTCTCCTAGGGTCACTGGGAATACAGATGTACAACACCATGCCTGGCTCCAGAAATGAAATCTCTTGAATTATTATGATTTAGAAAAAAATAAAAGCAAGAATAAATGAAGATAGTTGTGTTGGTCAAACTGCATGTATTCTGGGGTGCCTCTGTGACTCTATAGATGTCTATAGAGTAGACTCTATGTGATTTCTACTTCCCTAGATTATGGAAAGCCAGACTACCTGTGTATAAGAAGGATAAAATCTTCCTCCTCACCAAAACAGCCTTACAACCTGTCCTCCAGTCCGATGCAGTTGGTATGTTTGTTTGCCAGCATGGTACTGATACTTGAGAAAGAAGGATGGAAGGTGTATTCTGTCATTTTACTTTTAATCCATTTTATCCCATTATCCCAGGGTGAAAAATATACAAAAACTTATATAACAAAAGAACAGTATAATTATATAGTGATTCAATAATTTTAATATAATATAGATTAAAATAACATATAAGCTCTGGATTTTGACTTCCAACCTATTTTAAAGCACCTCTATTAATTTTGTTGAAATATTTGCAGAACCGAAAACTTGATACTTAATGGGTTAATGTCTATAATTTTTTATCAAATTTCAAATCATTTCATTTCTTTTCACTACTCATTGGGTGTCTGCTGTGAGAAAAATATTCATGAGATTTAAAAATGAATACAACAAAATCATGCTGTAAAGACAAACAGATTCAGTCATCTAAAATTTAAAAAGTAGACTAAAGACTAACATTGCTTGACATGATTGACTATGATTAAGGGCATCTGGTAAAAATTCATGGAATCAGTGATAGTTGAATTCTTCCTTGAAATATGAGTAGACCTCTGTGCTGTATCAAAGGGGATGGGTAGAGAACAACATGTAAAGCAGAAGAAAACACATCAGAAGGGAATGTGGAAGTACAGGGCTTTGCTGGGGGATGATGAGTAGGCTGATGTTTCTCAACTGCAGAGAAGCAGAGAATTCCCTTAAAGGTAAGAGTAGTCAGATGCAAGTCAGATGTAAGTCAGATGATGGAAGCATGATTTGTATCCATGCTAAAGGAGTCTGGGAACATGAAGCATAGATGCAATTGGAATTAGAACTTTGAACTGGTGGAACTTCAGCTTCAGAAGACTGAAGGTGCAGTGGGTATGGGAAAGTGTATTTATGGGGGAGACAGGCTTATTCTGATAGTTCAGTGGGTCAGAACCTGGCTGAATCATGTGACTGACACATAAACAGCCACAAAGATTTTTAACAACAGCAATACCCCCAATTTTTTTTAAGAGAAGGGGGGTAAGAAAGAGTCAATTTTTGTGTATTTTTCATCTGATTCTGGTTTCTCTGACACCCAGTTGTGCTGGGGTTCGAATGTGGGTCCTTGCACATGTCATGCCAGCACTCATACACTGAGACACTACTCTACCCTGCTGCTCCCACCCCTGTTTTTGGAATGAATTTTTTGATTATTCCTTTTTTTAAAAAAATGAGAATAGTTTTTACTCTTCATTGTTTTTTTTTCTTTTAAGAGAGAGTGGGACAGTGAGAAAGAGAGAGAGAGAGAAAGAGAAAATAAATTTTATTGAGTTTTTCATGTGACTTTCATTGCTCCAACACTTCATTGCGTACATCATGCTGGAGTTTGAAGCCACGTCTTTGCGTGTGCCACGCAAGCACCATAACTACTAAGCCAGTGCTCCAGCTCCTACGTTTTACTTTTCAAAAGAGCAATAAAGCAGCATAGAAATAAGCAAAAATAAGAAAATGACAATCATTGTTTCAATGCTCAAAGATAAGGCTTGAGAACATTATGAGGTGTTCTCTTTCTAGTCTTTTTCTCATTTATAAATATTTGTTTCAAAAGTTTCTAATACCATTTGTAACCCATAATTTTACCTTCTAATATATCATAAAGGTTTTCAATATTGTTAAATCTACCACACCAATTAGAATAACTTAATAGGTTTTCATGATTTAAATCGCTGTACATTTCTTTGATTCACATTAAAGATGAGAGTTTGGTTGGTTTGATTCCCGCCCCCCCCCCTTTTTTTTTGTCCAGAAGCACCTTTTACTGAGGAAACTCCCTTTATAGCAATTTTTGTATTCATAATTAATTATTTCTTAAAGAGACATTCTTACCTGTGATGTTATGGTGATCAAGTGTTGGTTTTTAATATTACTGTTCATTATGGCAAGCGATCCTGGCAGTGGAATCCAGGATGACAGTGACTCACATCCGAGATGGGAGGGCTCCCAAGTTCTGCTCCTGACTTCATCCTCATCTACCATGAGTTCATTTGGCCAGAATGAAGGAATTTGGAAGTATTATGTCTGAGAAGATTGTTCTTCCTTTTTCCATCTTCCACACATTGAATCCACATAGTATGAATCAATGAAATGAAGGAATTGTGTTGATCTTCACCCCTTCAGTGTTTGGTGCAGGTTATCTTTAAGACATTATTTAAAAATAAGCGTGACATCTTCTATCAGTCAGCTTTTCAACTAGAAAAATGAAACCTGGTATATATTAAGAGACTTATTGCAAGGAAATGACTTCCGTGATTGTGGGGCTGGCTTGGCAAATCTCAGAGACATAAGGAAGGCCACCATAAGGGCAAGTTTGACCTCATGGCCATGAGCTGAATCTTTTGTCTATAAAAGGACTCTCATTTTCTTGAGGGAAGAAAAAGAAATTCTTTTCAAGTCTTTCAAATCTGCTCTTAAGCCGTACCAACCTATGGAATCAGTCCACCAAGATTATTTAGGATAATCTTCCCTACTAAAAGTCAACTGATCATGGATTTTAGTCAAATCTACAAAATGTCCTTATTGCATACCTTGCTTAGTGTTTTATTGGGGACTTATCTTGAAATGTAAAACAGCTCATCATACTTCTACTTTTTTATAGTTAGTTCTTCTCTCTCTTTCTCTCCTTCCCCCTGTCCTCCCATAATTAGAACTAGGATATATGAAAGAATTTTTAAAGGGTGGGAGCAGGAACAAAATCCAGTAGGCAGAGGTGTGGGTTAAGGGCAAGAAGAAAATTTGAAATCTTTCCAGATGTCTTTTCTTACAATGTCAACCCTATTTTTCCTTGCTGAGGGAAAAGCAAGTTAGGAGATCATAGCTGTCAGGAGGCTCAGATGCAGGTTAGCACCTCATGGCATCAGTATTCTCATCATCGAAAAGTACAGTGGTTTAGGTGTGAAGCATCCCCCAATGCTCATGTCTAAGACAACGCAAAGGAAGTTTAGAGGTGAAATGATTCCATTAGGAGTGTCTCAACCAAATCAGTGCATCAGTCCCCTGAAAGGGATTAACTTCATGGTAACTGTAGGCAGGTAGGTGTGGCTGGAGGAGGTGGGTCCCTGGGGGTGTGCCTTTGGGGTGTAGATTTTGTCCTAGTTGAGCCACACTGTCACTCTCTGCTTCCTGATGGTCATGCTCCCAGCTGCTTTCCTCACCCACACCATGGTGTTCTGTCTCACCTTGAGTCCCAAAGAATGGAACTGGCTGGCTATGGACTGAGACCTCTGAAACTCTGAGCCCCAAAATAGACTTTTCCTCCTATAGTTGCTCTTGTGAGGTCTTTTAATGAGGGATGTGAAAAAGCTGATGAAAGCAGTAAGTAAATCTAGGATCCCTGCTTGTGTTCTGCAGTGCCTAACAAGATATGGCCTCCGCCTGCCATGAAGCCTTCCTTGGTTTTACCAGGTCCCAAACAATCTAGCTTTTCTGGTTTTAGTCTCAAAGTACCAAAAACTTTGCAGTTACTTTTCTCATTTACCTATGTACCTTCCTCCAGATTTTCTCCCTCCTGGACTAGCTATTGAGGTCTTAGGCCGAGTGACCTTCTAGAGAGGTCCTGTTGGCTGTCTACTTAAAGGAGTCTCCTCCTGCAGTTATTCTATCCCACTGTCCAATTTCAAAATTTATGGTGAAAAGTTGCGTCTGTAACAATCTTAATGATTCAGAGTTTGGTTATTCATTGTATATCTCACTTTGCCTACCTCTTCAAGAGCAGACACTCTGTTGTTCAATAAGTCAGAGTGACTAAAGTCTTCCCTAATGTTGAGTAAGGATCTGCTCTAATCAACACCAATGGATGCATCCCAGATTACTTTCAGTTATACTCAATCACTGCTTGCCATAAAATTTCTTTTGTTTATTCCTTCTAATATTAAATTTCCTGGTTACACATATTTTATTGTAAGCTACCTTACAATATTATTTCTTTGGAGTTTGTGCATGTATACTCTATTGATGAATATGTGCTTTTGCAGAATTAATCAAGTGTCCCTGGTGAGGTGTACCACGCCTCATGCCGTAGTAGAATATAATGTATGTCTTACATATTTTTAAATATCTTGTAATTCCTAT
Source organism: Aplodontia rufa (assembly GCA_004027875.1). Taxonomy (NCBI): domain Eukaryota; kingdom Metazoa; phylum Chordata; class Mammalia; order Rodentia; family Aplodontiidae; genus Aplodontia; species Aplodontia rufa. Next base: position 16,986 of record PVKS010035211.1, read on the forward strand.
TGGGACTACAAGGCAGGAAAATGCCAGAACTGTATTCTGTGCGCAGGACACTAGGAAGGGGTGAGGCAGCTGTCAGGGTGTTGAGAGCAGAGGGAATGTGTCTTGGCTGGAAGTTTCTGTATCATTCCACCATGCAATTTCTCTGTACTGTAAAATTTCTCCCTTTTGGCATGTGGTTCAGCTGAAGCTAATGTCATGTGTTGGGATTATGAAGTGTGGCAAGAAGTCAGCGAGCATCTGGGAGGAACTTCTACTTCTAGCAAGTGCTGAAAGTGTTGGATGATGGTTTTCAAAGTACCTCCGGAATGGAGTTGGCTCCCGTTCACTCCTTTGTTTGTGAATCTGTTTTGTTTCCCTTAAAAAAAAGTGTTTGAGTTTGCATATATTTTAACAGATGCACGTTACATAAACTAAATAAAATAAAAGGTAACGATTTTGTTTTCACTTCATATTTACTTGTAAAGTGTGCATTACCACCTGGGCCGTCCAGGAGAGCAACGTATTTCTGTTGTTTGTGTTGTTTCGATTCCTATCTGGAATTCAGCCAGACAACATTCTGAAACTCTTACTTTTTTTTTTTTTCAGTTAAAAGAAAGACTGTTTTAAAACAAATTTTATTTGCAAGAAAATTTGCTTTAAATTTTTTATAAAGAAATAAATGCCTTTTAACTTCATTATTTTCTATTATATTAGACATGGATATGTTTACAAATTTCAGTTTGCGTGTGTGCATGTGTGTGTGGTATTGGGGATAGAACCAGGGGGGTAGTTTTACCACTGAGATACACACCCGGCCATTTTTATTTTCAACTTTGAGATAGTGTCTTACTAAGTTGCAGAGGCTGACTTCAAACTTATAATCCTCTTGCCTCAGACTCCTGAGTCACTGTAATTAGGAGCATGTGCGACCATGCCAGGTAAAATAGTACTTACTTGTGGGAAGTTTACAATTTCAAAGTTTTGATATAATAGCAAATTTTTATGAAAAATGTTTTGCTTTGTTTTCTCAATTGCTTATACTGCTCTTTGGTGGGCAGGACATTAACTTATACAGATTATCAAGGTATCATTAAGGTAACCTTTAGTAATGGATTAATGAATGATTACATCCTCTCTAGGAATTTCTGAAATAGAAAGGAAATAGAACATCACCAACTTCTACTCCATGGTACATAAAAGAATGTACAATAAGGCAGACAATAGATATCAATAATAATTAAACTTGGAGAGACAATGCTGTTTTCCAAAAACTAATTATCTAAATATAATACTTATGATTCATTACTGCTCTTGTGCAGATGTGAGTGTTTCAGTTTCAGAGGGAGAATGTTTTCCCAAATATCATTGACTCCTACGAAGCTATTCTAGCAACAGTGTGGTTTGCAGTCTGGATCCTGATATGCTAAGACCACCTACACCATTAGTTTTATTTGAATCGGGAAGCAATTCAGTGACTGGCTCTTGTCTGTTTCTGAGAAATTTTTATAGGACATAGATACAGGCTGGCATCTTGTATTTACACACATGACCTTTGCTAATATTTAAGTGATTAATGTTGACTCATGTTCAGTATCTTTGCTGACTTTCAAGAATTACAAAAGGAATATCTTCTCTAGCTAAAGCTGGTTCCATAATTATAAAACTAGGAGAGTAAATGACAGTGTTGCCAACAAGCATCAAAATTGCAGCATGTTACCTATACCAATTTTTGGATCACCTACAGACAGGATGAAAAATGATCAAATCATTACCTTCCAAGAGGCCTAACTCAGTGGTTGTATAGAATCCTGAATTGTGTCATCAGTGGTGTGCCCTCATCATACACTATAGGAGAAACACAAGCTGCCAATCAGAAAAGCTAAGGAATTCACTGAACTTGAACAAAGGGGCAGTTTAAACCAAAGGAAAAATAGCATGGAGATGCGAGTGCATTCTTCATATTCTGGAAAGTCCATAAGGCAAAAATGGGAAGGGACTTCTTAGAAATGGCTGGGGGTGTAGAAGCAGTACAAATGGCAGGGTTGCAGGGTTTTCATGGGATTATGGTGCAGAAGAGTGGAATCAAACCCAATGAGAAGTGAGTTTCTCATCTCTAAAAGATTTCCTGCAGAGCCTGAACAGCCCAGGTGTGGAGCACATAACACATATATGAAGAGATTGGCTGGAGTATTTATAAAGCCACAGGTTTGGTTTAAGGGACTATGGCTCACTTAGGCATTGCAGTTTGCTGAGTCTGCTGAACTTAAAATATTGTCTAAAAAGTAGGAACAAGATGTATGTGAGGGCATCAATAACCTAGTCAAACTTCAGATGAGCAACTGAGGAACACAGGCTTAGAATTTTGCCTAGTCGTTGATATAACTGGGATTTAAAGCTAGTCTTTGTTGGCTTTAAAGCTTAATTTGTTTTTGTGTTTTTTTCCCTATTCTTTCCAAATAAATTTGCTGACTTGGCACTCAAATGAATTGGATCTCCTTCTTCCTGCAGTTGCTTAAGAGCTACAAGGAGATTGAGTAGAGTGGGAAGAATATCGTTTTACTAAGGGCCAGTTTTTAGTTTACTGCGTTGTTAGCTCTGAATGACATATTGACCATCAGGAACCACAAATGAACTCCTGCCTTCACTCCATTAATCTCTGAGTTTCATTGTCCCCATGAGAAACTCAGACTGGGAAACTTCTGTGCTGCCTTTGAGCTTGGATTTTTGTGTCACCCTCCCACTCCAGGCTCCTCCACCTGACTATAGGAGCACACTGAGGACTTGTAGAGCAGGTGAGCACAGGGTTCATCCTCCTTACTCGTATTACATACATTAATTACCGGGAGAGCTTATAGCAATTAGCTGGGAATGGGACAACATATTGTCACATCTTATACATACTTCTATTGTTTCACAATAATGATAATATAATATAAAAGTGATTTTGGTGTTCTGTTTCACTCCTTATTTTCCCAAGCACTTCTTAACCTCTCCCTTACAGTCCTTCTCTAACAAGACATGAATTTTACTTAGTTCCACTACTACAGATTGTTATAGGAAAAACAATGACTTTATCTCTAATGGTTATATTTGAAGTGAAAAGATCCTTCTGGGGCTGGAGTGGTGGCTCAGTGGTTGGAGCACTTGCCTGGCATGTGTGAGGACCTGGATTTGAACCCCAGCACCACATATATAACTGAACTAAGTGTTGGTGAAACAAAGGCCAGCCAGATGAAAAGCTAAAATAGATTCTTTCTCTCTCACTCTCAAAAAAAAAAAAAAAAAAAAAAAAAA
>PVKS010035212.1:0-20260 GCA_004027875.1 Aplodontia rufa
AACCCAACAGTGTAAGCAAAGTGCTGACCAGTAAGGGGGAGCCATCTGTGTTTATCTGCGAAACTGCAGCCAGTTCTGGAATCTACTTCTATTTGCTTCCTTCCTTCCTTGGCTTTCTTCTCTTCCCCCTCACTCCCACCACCGTAGCTCTGCATAGCACATGGGTTTTTGTGACTTACTCTGTTTTCTAGAGAATCTGGGCTAAGACACTTTGGTACTGATCCCCAGGAAGGAATATAAGAGGGGAAAAGAAATCCTAAATTTGACCAAAAGTTAACATAAATGGCTACGTTGGACTGAATTCAGTGGTGAGAATGTAGATGGAGAGGCTGACAATAGAATTAAAGCCATAGAAAATGAAAGTGACAGTTTCATAATCTGCCTTTTTGATTTAGGAATGAAATGGTTGCTACATTCAGAAACATTAAGAAATCCAAGCATCATGAAAATTCTTGGCTGAAAGGCTTGAAACACACAAACATGATACAAAATTAAGATCAGCTATGCTTTGGATGTGATTTGTTCTACACAAGTTCCTGTTCTGGAAACACAGTGTGGTGCAGCCTTGGAGAGGGGGCTTTGCTGGGAGGTGATTAGGGTGTAGGGTGCCAATTATCCGAAGGGAGCCAGTTAAGTCTCAAGGGCCTGGACTGGTTACTGCTAGAGTGGATTGTTATAACGTGAGAGCAGCTTTCTTGACTGCCTCTCTTGCTTCCTCTCACCATGGGACCTGTGTGTCTTGCACAAACTCCCACCATGGGATACAGTCCTCCATGTGGTAATGCAGAGTGAGACCCTTACCAGACGCAGTCACCCAATTCTACCTTCTGGAGCTTTCCAGCTGTGATACAAAAGAGACCTCTCTCTATTTTTGTTTTAAGAATCAATTTTTTATTCATTTTTCATTGTTCTGACACTTAGTTATATATATGTGGTGCTGGGGTTCAACCCTGGATCTTCACGCAGGCCAGGCAAGCACTCTACCACTGGGCCACCGCTCCAGCCTTTTTTATTTATTTTATTAATGTATTTTTTTAATTAGAAGTATATAGAAATACAGTTGAGGGGGAAACATTATCAAAACAGTAGCAATCAATGTACATAAACTTTGTTATCCAGGGGAAAAGCCAAAACATGGATAACCACCTTGGGTTTTACCTGTTGCAGTTTCCCCCAGAAGATGTCATTCCTCCACGAGATACCCATTTAACACATGAGTTCTTCTGGGGGAAACTGCAACGGATGAAACCCATAGTAGTTTATCTATGCGTTGGCATTACCCCTGGATAACAAAGTTTATACATATTGATTGCTACTGTTTTGACAATGTTTCCCCCTCATCTGTATCCTGTATCGCTATATACGTCTAATAAATGTGGAAAAAAAAAAAAGAACTCATGCGTTAAATGGGTAGTTCGTGGAGGAATGACATCGGCTTCTGGGATGGTTCCCCCATCTTCCCAATCTCCAGACTCCTATGAGTTCTTCATATACCCTCCCCATCCCCCTCCTTACACCTCCAAGTATCCTAGAGAGCCATCCCCTATTACTCTGAGAGTCATTCAGTTTGAAGTTTTGTTAGGTTAGCTGTCTGCCACACTGCTTCCCCATATATGCTAGCATCAACAGATGAGAGAAACCATTTGGCCCTTGAGTCTCTGAGCTTGGGAGACTTCACTAAGCATAATTCTATCCATCTCCATCCATTTGATTTCAAAAGCCACAATATCATCCTCTCTAATGGCCGAGTAGTATTCCATAGTATATATGTACCAAAGCTTTTGTATCCGCTCATCAAGTGAGGGGCATCTGGGTTGGTTCCATAATCTAGCTATAGTAAATTGAGCTGCTATAAACATTGATAAAGCCACATCGCTATAATACGCTGATTCTAAGTCTTTTGGGAAAATTCCCAGGAGTGGGATAGCTGGGTCATAAGGTGGTTCCATCCTTAATTTTTTGAGGATTCTCCGTACAGCTTTCCATAGTGGCTCCAGCCCTTTTTAAATAATGTACCCAGCAACAGTTATTTTTTCTGTAGCAATACAAAATGGACTAAGATATGTATCATTCGGGAAGTAGAGAAGGAAAGAATAAAGTGTCTGGGTCTACACTAGAAGCACAGGTAGTAGATTCCCCACCTCTTACGACAGAACTGGGGAGCAGCAGCAGCGCATATGCAGACATATCCAGCCTTAGCCTTATTTCTGAAATACACCCGCTTTGTGTCCTTAAGCAATGTACTGAAGCTCTTAGGCTCCTCATCTACAAAATACAGACAACAGAATACACCTCTGCAACCTACCCTGAGTGCAGGCAGACATTTCTAGTACTGGACCTGGGAAAGAGTAAGCACTAAATAACTGTGAGATCATCGTTATCAAGGTATTTAGTATTAGGAGTATTAGGAGTTTAAGGAACTCATCAATTAATAAAGAGAACTTCCCTTGGGGAAGTACAGATAGAGTTTACTACAGCACTACAAACAAAAATAAAGCTTTGGTTGCTTTCCATCCTTCTTAAGAGTTTGTCCATCCTCTCTGTGGTAAAATAGACCATAGGGAGTCTTTAGGATAAAATAAAAGCCATCAATCTTTGGGCTGGAGCGGTGACTCAGCGGTTAGGGCGCTTGCCTGGCATGCGCAATTACATGAGTTCAAACCCCAGCACCATGCACACAACTAAATGTCAGAGCAACAAAAGCCATGTGAAAAACTCAATAAAAATTGATTCTCTCTCCCCTCTTTTTTTTTTTTTTAAAGAGAGGAGGACAGTGAGAGAGACAGAGAAAGAGAGAAACAACTTTATTTAGTTTTTCACATGGCCCTAGTTGCTCCAACACTCAGTTGTGTACGTGGTGCTGGGGTTTGAACCCGGGTCCTCGTGCTTGCCAGGCAAGCACCAAAACCGATGAGCCACCGCTCCAGCCCCCACCTCTTTCTTAAAAAAAAAAAAAAAAACCAAACAAAAAAGACAAACAAAAAAACTGTCAATCTTTGATATATTTGTGAGTTGATTCTCATGGTTACAAAAATATTCATAGTAGACCTCAAGAAAGAAAGATAAAGGTACTCATAAATAAAAACACAAATGGTAAAGAAACGTATCATGCCAATATCTAAGACAGGGCCTTAGGAGCACCAAGTTCACTCTTTATTTTTGCAAATAAAGTGTAAATGAAACACAGCCTCAATCACTTGTTTGTATGTAGTGTATGGTTGCTTATACACCCAAGAAGAAAGCTGCACAGGGACAGGGACTTTGTGGTATACAAAATCTAAAATACTTACTATTTGGCTTTTTGCAGGAAAACAATGCTGTCTTCTGATTTAAGAGAAGAAATGAAGGCAAAAGGCAAGAAGAGGAAAGAACAGTTGGAAGGAAAGACAGAAAATATCAGATGGGTGGAGTCACGTGAGGACGGGTGTGCGTAGAAGAAAGGAAAGGAATAATACAGAGATCAAATAGTTCGAGCAAAGGACAGGTATAAATGCTACTGAAAGCAAAATGCTAAAACCAAGAAGGCACATGCAATTTTCACCTCGGGATCTTAAAATAAAAAAGTTTCATCTTAGGAAACAGAGCTAAGAGAGCTCAAAAAAGCACATATAGTTAAGAGCTCTTTTTTAATTTTCTTTCTTTTGGTACTGGGGATTGAACCCAGCAGCACTTAATCACTGAGCCATATCCCCAGCTCTTTTATTTTTTATTTTGAGACAAGGTCTCAATAAGTTGCTGAGGCTGGCTTTGAACTTGTGATCCTCCTGCCTCAGCCTTCTGAGCTGCCAGGAGTAAAGACGTGCACCGCTGTGCTCAGAAAGAGATCATCTTTTCTATGCTCTGAACATAAGTGCCACCAGAGTTCATCAGCTGTGGTTGTTAATTTACGAGTGTTTCAGAAACATCTTTGGGGTCATAAAGAATATTTTCACATAAATGTGATTCAGTAGCATTTTCATTAATTACCCTAATAAATGAACGGAAGGAGAAAAGTGTAAGAAGTGGAGCTTTCAACAGTAAAACTAGAGATATCAATTATTAAAGAACTTCAAATTATACAAGAAGGATGCTGAAACAGACTTTTATCTGTGCATCGATACATTCCTGTAGAAAATAGATTTAATTTCCTTATTCTCTCATATGATCATCTTTTAAAGATTTAAGTTGATGTATTTTTGTTTGAGAGCCTTTTGTTTATTGTGCAATTATCTTGTATTCTGAAGCACTTGTGAAAAACCTGACTTAAAAATAAGCGCAAGCTGATTTAGATATATTCAAGTTAGTGAATCATAATGATTCAAATATTATGGAACTAATTTGCTTAAGAACTAATTTCTTCACTTAGAGACCAGTTTCCTATTATTTCCTATTGTCTCTCAGACTTCAGTTTTCCATGAGTACTTCAGGAAAGCTATCATGTTTTCTTGATAATCAAAAACATCTTAAGAGCTACATATTTAGCAATATGAGATTTATTAAAGAAACCATTCTCATGTAGCCATTAAACTTATGGAAAAATAATTAATGACATGGAAAATGTTTATATTAAAAGCAAATGTTACAAAAATGGATTCTAATTTTATAAGAAAAAATCTGCTTATATACTTATAAAAATGTGTAGTAATTCTTTCTGAACTTAGGAAATTATTTGTGACTTCCTTGCCTTAAGGTACTTGTATGTAGGGGCTGGAGCAGTGGCTCAGCAGTTGCGGTGCTTGCGGCATGAGCCTGGCATGCGCAAGTACACGGGTTCAAACCCCAGCACCCATGTACACAACTAAGTGTCAGAGCAGCAAAAGCCATGTGAAAAACTCAATAAAAACTGATTCTCTTTGTCTCTCTCTCTCTCTCACTGTCCTTCTCTCTTTAGAAAAAAAATTAAAAAACAGATACTTGTATGTAGTTTGTGAATTTTATATATTTAATGTTTTTTATATCTGTAGTTAAAAGAAGTGATATTCTATTAAAAATTTCATCAATAATATACAAATATCCCAAAATATTGATTATTACAATCTGGAAAAATAAACCTATGAGGCTTTCTGATGTCAAGGATGTGATAACATTTTTTTTAAGAAAATGAATAATCAGGAGAAAGAGTATAATATATGTGGTAGCTGTAATTGTAATTTTTTGTCAATAGATTGTTTTCACCAGCCAGAGTCCAATCTCAAATAATTTGTACTAAAATTAATCATCATTTCTTTAAAGTTTAAACATTTCTAACTACTCAGTAGATTCTCCAAACATTAAAAAATCACTTAAACCCACATAATTTTGTTCTTTAAGGATGATACATAGCTTTCACTTATGAATTAATTCTGATGAATAACATCCACAATTTTTATGTAGATAATACTTGGCATCGTATAAGATTTTGATTGCTTTATTTGATATTCCAAAGGATCTTATGAAACAGGCAGAGCAGGTAGTACCACTCCCGTGATGGTGGAATGCGGCTCAGAGTGTGGGTCACACAAGCTAAAAGAAGGGCAGGAGCTGGAGTAGAACTCAGACACATTCTTTTTGAAAAACAAAACAGCATGTTGCTTCTCAGAAAAGTGTTTGACCTTGGAAAATGGCCAGAGAAAAAGTGTGGCTCACATCTACATGTCTAGTAAAGATGGGATGTATCTCAGTGATAGCTTCTGATTGAGATTTGCAGTCAGGCCTGGAAGGTCTTGAATGAAATCTTGTCCAATACACTGGCATGGTGGGTGGTGTTTAGAATGCCCCAAGGCTAGGTTTGCAAAATCCTTCTCTATGTCCAGGTCTCTGCCAAATAAATTCATAAGCAACTGAGCAAACAGAAAGTAATGAATATCTTTCATCTGCCCTTCCCAGTTGACTCTTGCTTCCTTTATTTGGCCTGGGACCTTGAGAAGCTAACGATAGGGACTACATCAATGGGTTCTCTGGTCCTCAACATGTGTGGTTGGGTTTGCCCAACATGGGACAGTCATAGGAGACTGGAGAGCAGCAAGTGAGTGGGGCCTGGAGAATGGGGGGGATTAATAGAAGTTTAGAGAAAGGAGGAGTCTTAGGTATGGTTGAATGCCCTTGTTCTACAGATCTGGAAATGCACACCACAGTGTGATTCAGTCAAAATTTCTGGATTTCCTATCAGAGCCTCCAACAATTAAGGCATTATCCTTTCCTCCAGTGGGAATCTAAGTGCTAAATCTGAGGAACCAGAGAAGTTCTGCAAAAAAAACAACGTTCCAAAAGAGATGTCACCTACAGCATTAAAGAACTTTTCACTCCACTGAAAGTTTGGCTTCACAATGACAGCAGATAAATATTTTGGGGACATTTGGTTCAACAGTTACCATGATACAAAAATAAAAAAAAATGTATGTGCCTGTTCATTTGAATTACTGGCTTTGAGATCATGTACTCTTGGTGAATATTAATATAGATGACTCACATTATTTTAAAAGCTGAACATAAAGTCAGAAGCTAATATTTTAATATCACATTATTTTAGCATTTGAATATAAATTAAGAAGTTAATATTGTGGTGTCACATTATTTCAAAATCACAAAATTTGAGTACTCAAAAATTGTGATTAGAATCTATTTCTTTTCAAACAATGAGAAGTTAAACAGTCAAAGAACATCATTAAAAGCATTTAAGTATTGTACTAATTACAGTTACTTTTAATAGAATCTTCCTAAAAGAATTAATTGCCAAAACCCATTATTATAGTATAATTTATCAAAGTCATGTATATATTAGTAAAAGAAAGCTACAGAACAGTGCTTTTCCCTCAACAATGAAAACACACAGAATGAAGAAGTCTCTTATTTGTATACTAGAAATAACAATTTATATTTTTAATTGTATACGAAGCTGAAAAATAGATTTCCCATGATTTAACATTATATCTCAATCTTTATAAAGTTCATTACAAAGTGGAGGTCAGAGAACAGGGATGGATGGATTTTATGGGTAGGTGGATTGATGGTCTTTCTCAAGTATGTTAAGTAGACAGCCGCCTACCAGACCTGCGCAAAGGCCTCTGGGTGGGAGAAGCTTGGGAGTTCAACACCTATCTGTGCTTATTCCCAAAACATTTCCCTAAGCAAGTATTATAATCTGAGGCTAAGTTGTCTCATTTTAAAAATGGTGAAAATAATATACCTTATTGTGTTTATGTGTGAAGATTAAATAAGACAATAAATAGATACAGATAAAAGCTCACAGCCCAGTTCTATCACATAGTCAAGGCTTTGTAAATTATTAACTGTTTTAATTACTTTTGCAATGATATGAATTATTCATGGCAGCGAATACATTAAAGACTTCAGTGGCTAAAATTAAGCATCATATCAAAAACCTGCTTTCTTACAAGTTTGGTTTATCTCATTCTTCTTGCCTTAGAGAGAAATCCTGGAAATTTTGCTCACATAAGCATTTAGGACCTCATATGCAATAAATCTTCAAGCATGTTTTAACTAAAATTTGTCAAGCATCAGGGATCCTTGATAATAAACTCTTTCTGTGTAATGTATAACAATTTCTACTTCCTTGAATTTATCTCAGAAGGCAAAAGTAAACCATTCTGCCTGAAAACCAAATATCACAACAAATGTAAAGGCCAAGAGTTCTAATAACTCCACAATTAGAAAGAATGATATTGCAGTCTTTGGAGGTAAATGGATGTTGATGGAAGAAATCATGTTGAGTGAAGTTAGCCAAACCCAGAGAGTCAAGGGTTGAATGTCTTCACTCATCTGTGGAGGCTGGAGCTAAACCCAGGCCTGTGTGAAAGGTGGCCAACTCTCATGTGTTAGACCCAGCAAAGGTGTAACAACACATAACCTAGGGCAATCATAGAGATGTAGGGGGAATGAGGGGGAGGGGGTGGGAGGGTAAGGGTGGGAGATTAGAGTGGGCTCTAGGTGGTAAATCTAATTTTAATAATATATACATATCAGTTTGTTTCGTTGGAAGCATTTTTGGTTGTACAATAACTAAATTCCTTCATAAAAAAATTGAAGAAAACAGAAAAAAAAAAGAGTTCTACTAACAATGCCTGTGCTAGAAGGCAGATGTGACCCACCTGGGTATGCAGTCACAAGGAGAAACTGGTAGGTATCCAAAAACCAATCCATGGAAAGACTTACAATGACTGAGTGATCTGAAAAAAATATATACTTTCCTCACCTCATGCCTGGACATTCTATTTGAGTGGGACTGGGGTGTTCCACACATCTGTGTTTTGATGCTCTTCATGGGATTTTACTGCAGAGGGATACTGGGAATCCTGGATTAATGCACGTGGATCTAGAAGCCTCAATTCTGTTCTGGTGAGCTGCTGAGTGCTCTTTGCAACTTCTTGATTCTCTCTTGGCCTCAGTTTACATATTTGCAACATGGAAGAGCTACTCTTTTGTAATCTGCCATTCTAGGAACTAGTGATTCTTCGTGAAAGTGGAATAGTTAAAAATAATTGGAAAACGTTACATGAAGGAAGAAATACCCTAGTACATGTAGAAAAGACCAGTGCTCATTTAGCCAAGCAGGTAGAATTTTGGCAGGTCAATTTTTGGGATAGTTTTTTGGAAGGTTCTCCTGCCACTTGAAACAAAAATCATTATCCCCAACTTGGTTCCTCTTATTTGGAAGCTGGGTAGCTTCTGCAGCAAGGCCGCCAGTCTCCTGCATCCTGCCACATTCATCAAGTTAAAGTTAATGAGGAGCTGAGCCTTGGCAGGAAGCCCACTGCCACTACAACTCCCCTGCTAGCTGGCAAGAGAGCACAGGTTGGTCTTTGAAGAAGGAAGGGAGTCACTTTCTCCACCGGCTGCCCATTGACAGTGACACAGAGCATCTCAGAAGCTACCGTGCTGGTAGCTGAAGAAATTATCCAGGAGCAAAATTGGTGTGCCATTGATTCTACATCTAGATTATGATGTTATTGCATTCGTTCTGCTTTCTACTACTTGGCTATTATTTGTTTCTTTCCTACTTAAACTAAAGATTAGCCAAGAGTCACGATGAGATTGAAAACATACTTTTTTAGAATTCCCACAGTACTTTTTATATCATTTAAGACAACACTGAAAAATTTGAAAACTTCACATAAAAATCCAATTTTCCAGATTTTCCTGAAAAACACTAACGTGAAGTACCCAGTGACAAACTTTCAGAGCTGAATTGGCCAGTTTCCCACTTAGGAGCTTTGTTTTCTAGGCATCCTAGATCCCAATATCCTCTATTATGTCTTTGACAGTGAAATATAACAATATCTGTAGCCATTTATAGCCTTGCTCACAATTAAGAAATATATGCTACTGGTGCTGGAGTGCTTGCTCAGTGGTTATGGCGCTTGCCTGGAATGCGGGAGTACGCGAGTTCGAACCCCAGCACCACATACACAAGACAAACTGAATAAAATTAATTCTCTCTTTCTCTCTCTCTCAATATCTCTTTCTATTAAAAAAAAGCAAAGAAAAAGAAATGCATGCTACTTTGCTGATTACATTTCTAACCAAAGTGGGGGTAGAAGGATGAAGGATAGAAAGAGGAAAAGACTGGTCTGAGAGAGGAGCAGATTTCAGAAAAATGGAATATGTTATAACTGTCATTGTTTTATGATGCATTTGGAGGTGATTAATGTTTGAGGAGTATATGAAGGTGGGGAGAGTGGGGAGGATGGGGCTCCCACATGAAGCATTAGTGACTTTGTAAGAAGAAGAGAGACCCAAGGTAGCATTCTTCTGTCACGTGGTGTGATTACCTCCACCATGTTTTGGTACAGGAAGAGAAGGCCCTCACCAGATAACCGCACCATGTTCTTGGATTTCCCAGCTTTCAGAAATGTGAGCTAAATAAACCTCCATTCTTTATAAACTACCCAGATTGTGGTATTTAGTTACAAGAACAGAAAATAACTAAGACACATGCTAGAAATGGTAATCTGGCCCCTTTCATACATTAACAACCCCACTTTGTCCCTGTAGACATTGGGTTTGTAATAACTTCATGAAAAGAGATGAACTATGTCCAGTGCCATCAAAGATATACAACAGAGCAATAAATAGCAGGTTCCAGGACAATGATTTTCATTCCTCTTGAAATGAAGATGCCTTTTAAATAGAAAAAGTGATTTGTTGAAATAAAAAATATTTCTATTATCAGTTATCTGTTGAGAAGTTGCAGAGTTGAACAAGTACGTCCAAAGTTTGCCAGTCTTAGTTACATAAAAACGACCCAGTTATTTAACCTCTGAGACTCTGTTTCAAACAGGGAGTTAATTAATAATCCCTGTCACCTTGGGATTCTTGTGATGTTTGAGTAAAATAGACATACAAGGCCCTATGTGGAGCACCTGGCACAGAGTAAATGCTCAGTAAGGTTATTGATACTGCTATTATTGATGGATAAAATGCAGAATAATAAATATTGGTATGTGTAATGATGACTTGAAATGAATTTATTTTTTATTAATCAGAGTGGCAACTGCACATTTATGAAAAATAGCACCATATACATTTGTCAAACACTATCTATTCAGTCTACTGACATCACTTAGTGCCTGGGGATCTCTAGACTGTCTCCTACAACTGCCTCCAAGGGCATAGAGGTCTAAGGAGAAGGAAGCTTACACTCAAACTCAAGACACTGGGCTGGACTTAGGGTTCAGCCCCCAAACCAGCTATACTTCCCTAAGGAGGAGAGAAGGAATTGGAAACAGAGAGGGAGAAGGAAAGAGGAACAAAAAGTGTGCCTGGGCAAATTACTAAACAGCGTTTAATTCTCAGCTCTGGGAAATGAGGGTCTCAGATTAGATCCATGGTTGCTCTGTGCTCCGTGGAGCCCTGTGGTTCTACTGAAGTTCCCCAAAAACCACATGGAGTAGGAACCAAGGGCTCCCCAAGTCAGTGAGCTTCAGACCTTGCCTTGCTTTAGAGAGCTGCACAGGTTTAAGGAAGTTCCACAGATTATGTCATGTGTAAGAAGGGCTTCCTTGCCTACCAACTGTTTAAAATAACAGGGCTAAATGATCATTTTTTTTTTAAATTGAGGAGTTGTGTTGTTGAATAACCACAAATGCATATGTAGTAGCAATATGATATGCCTCTGATCCTAGTCCAGAATTAAAAAATAATGGTTCTCAAAGTTGCTTGCACACTGATATCACCCTGAGGAGCTTTGAAAATAAGGATGTTCAGGCCTCATCCCAGAGATTGACTTACCAGGGTATGGGTGCAGCTGGGGTTGCTGATCATTGTACTGGGGTTGTCAGTTCTGACAATCACAGTTTCTAAATAAATATTTGTAAAAATCACCCAAGGAGATGATGTTAATGGAAGAATACTTAAATACTCTCTATCCTTTGGTATATTTCCAATGAATATATCAGCCAAGAGGAGGCCAAGGTCACCTACCAGTCTGCCCTCAGTCTACTCAGTGCACAGATCCCATGAAGCATAAAGACATAAAAACATTTAATCCGTTAAGAAGACGAATTTCAGAAGCGTTCAGATAGTTAAAGAATGCCAGTGATGTTTACTTATGTCTTTGAAGACTTGATTTCTAATTACTTTCCTCCATGGTGACAGTAAAAGAAAATGTAAATGAAGTTTATAGAGTTATATAAAACCAAGGTCCACATTAAAAACCCATCACAGCCTGGATTCCCACATACAGCCCATCAAGGGAACTGAAGTCCTGCTTATTCCAGAAAGAAAAATAGTAATAACAATTTTGATTCACTTCACTGTGACATTCCTTTTCACAGGTTATTTATGTATGTGACTCTGTGACAGGATTGAGTCATTCTAGTTCATACAATGAATATAAACTTGTTGTCATGGAGGGTTCCTAGACCCTAGTTTAAAATATTTTAACAAGATCACAAAGCAATTTAGCTATGGTCACCTGGGACAAATTAAGTGGCATAAATATATGTTGACATGGGTGTCATGCCAAGTGAAATTTAATGCCTTTAGAAAATAAAGATTATGCAGGGTGCAGTAGTGCACACCTGTAATCCCAGAAGCTCTAGAGGCTGAGGTAGTAGGATCACAAGTTCAAGGACAGCCTCAGCAACTTAGCAAGGCCCTAAGTAACTTAGTAAGATCCTGTCTCAAAAAAATAAATAAATAAAAATGCCTCGGGATGTGGTTCAGTGGTTAAGAGCAGCTGGGTTCGATCAATTCCTGGTACCAAAAGGAAAAAACAAAAAAACAAAGGAGAATGCAAATCATTCCAGTTTTCTTTTCTTATTTTATCTGATAAAAATCCACCAAGATGAACTTCTAGGTCAGAAAGGAAAGAGACAGGAAGCAGAGAGATCTCCTGATGTATTTATGGTGGGAAAAAAAAAAAAAGGAGAAATAGACTCACTGAATTTCTAACTTTCTAAAGGATTTATATTGACTGGTCAAAGGATATTCCACTTGCATTTCCAGGAAGTCAAAAAATCAGAAACTATTATCTAAATCAGCATTATCCAATAGAAATACAATATCAGCTACATATTTTTAATATTTTAGCAGCCACATTAAATTTAAAAAGAGGGGCTGGACTGGTGGCTCAGTGATTCTGGCACTTGCCTGGCACATTCGAGGACATGGGTTTGAACCCCAGCACCAGGTACACAACAAAGAGCTGGAGGAATGAAAGCCACAGGAAAAAACTAAATAAAATTGATTCTTTCACTCCTTCTCTCTTAATGTTCCTCTGTCTTTAAAAAAACAAAAAGGAAAAAGAAAAAGGTGAAATTCAATGTATTAACCTAATATGTCAAATTAGTACCATTTAAACATATAATCAATATTCAAAATATATTAGAAATAGAAGAATAGTAGAGTATGTGAATTCTTTCTCAATGAAGCTGTTTAAATTACTAGAGATCTGATTTAGGCAGATTTTATGTTGCTTTGACCAAGCGACCTGGCTCATCGTTTCAGAGGTCTCAGTCCAAAGACAGCAAGTTCCATTTCCTAGGGGCCCAAGCCGCGGCAACACATCGTGGTGGAAGTGTGTGGTGCAGAAAAGTGGCTCAGGGCCTTGCAATCAGGAGGCAGAAAGAGACTAAGCTCAGCTTACCACATATATACCCCAAAGGCTCCCGTAACCCAATCTCATCACCTTTAAGCCCTTTCCCATTGCCTTACAAATGAGCTTTAGAGAGCCACATCACACCCAAACCATAACAAGGTATTTTATACTATAACTAAGTCTTAAAAATCTTAATCTTAAGTACATTTTACATTTATAGCATAACTCAACTTGGACCACGCACACACATTCCAAGAGTCTCCAGTAGCCACACGTGACCAGTGGCTAACATCTTGGATGTGTGACCAACTTAGGTGATGCATGAGCATCATCATGACCTGTGCGATTTGAGTCACGGGCTTTTTGTTCCCTTCCTCTTTAGCTCACCCCTTTAAAACACAAGGTCCTCAATAAACAAGATTTTGAACTGTCACCTTCCATCTTTTCCACTAACAAAGATCCATTAAGGGGGTCTCTCTAATAAGGTCAATGTCAGAGGGAAGTCTAATCAAAGAAACAAGTTAACAAGCAAAAAATAATTTCAAATGAATTCAAGTTTTTTTAAACTCATATTTTATCAACATTAACAGGGGATAAATTAATTAACCTCAGTTCTATTTTTCAATACCTGCTTTTATTACTCCTCCAGGCACATCCCATTTATAAACCAATACTTCAGTGGAAGTCAATAACTTCAAGGGAAACATCGCCTTTGGCCTTAGCTCGTGAACCTCATGTTTGGCTTGCCCTTTCCCTTCCTTTCTGTTCATAAATCACAAAATCCCAACAGAACTAATTTGGCAAGATGAGACGGCCTTCCCTGGAGACTCGAGAAAGAAGAATGTAAGCAAATAAAACCAGAATCTCCTTTAGCAGACAAAAAAAGCAGTAACAACGGAAGCGTACAGACATAATTTCAGCCTTGCTGCCTCTAAAAGAAATCCTTGAAAAATAAAAGAGGCCAGAAGCATCTTCCTGCTCACTATGTTGGCTCCCTTACAGAATATTCTACTGAAGGCATAATATGATGTCTATTCCAAAACTGTTAAAAATCCTTGAAGTAAGGAAGTTTTCAAATTCTAGGCTGCATGAAATTGGACTTCATATATAAGTTTTTGAAAGCCCATCAAGTTCTTCATTAAGTCACAAAAGAAATCTAAACACCATAAAGAGTCTTTCAGGAAAAAAGAGTGAACAACTAATGACCTCTGTTTCAGAGAAAAAGAAGTTCATTACAACCAGGTGCTACGTACAGCTCAGCCTGTAATACCAGCAGCTTGGGAGTCTGAGGCAGGAGGACCATAAATTCAGAGCTTGCCTCAGCAATTTAGTGAGACTCTGTCTCAAAGTAAAAAATAAAAAAAGGGGGCTGGAGATACTGCTCAGTGGTTAAGCACCCCTGGGTTCAATCCCCAGTACCAAAAAAAAAAAAAAGAAGAAGAAAACTTAAAAATCATTACAAGAAAAAGTAAAATCTCAGTATTAACCTACATTTTTTGACTCTTAAAGAAAACACCAGTCTGAAGCTCACCATGGAGAAGCTTCAGCTTCCACCCTTGTGAAATCCTAAATCCTTACAGTATCACATGATCACCATAGGAAATGCCAACATGTCAAATCAACATTCATTTATTAAGCTCTGCGCCATGTATATGAAACTATTCTGACTGCTGAGCATAAGCCAAAATGTGATCCAGAGTGTTTACCAAGGTACAGTATTAAAAGGCCATGAATCAGTTATATCAGCGGGAGTCCATTGTAAGCAGATATAAATAAAGGCCTTTGCTTAGGGGCTAAGGAGGGAGGGAAACTTCCATACACTAGAAAAATAAAAAAAATTTTTAAAAAATTTTTAAAAAGAGATACCAAATAGTTTCCACTAAACTTATCTCAATGAGACAGAAATTTTTAGATTCACGAAGCTAGACAGAAACTTCAAGTACTCTTTCGACACAATATAAGCCAAAAGGCACCTGAGCTACTAGGCATATTGTCTGCTTATTGTCTGTGTTGTAGAAGCCAAAAACAAACAAAGGTTTATGTTTATGAAATTTAATAAAGGACAAGTGGCACTATTTCTAGTTTTCTGAGCTCCAGGTATGAAAAAAGTAGGAGGACACTTTCTCCCTGGAACCTTCCCTTTTATTGCATTCAGGAGTGCTTGGCACTAAGATGGAAGGTTTGCAAAAGATCTAAGAAAGCGTTGAGGCTTCCGTATGTCATTTAAACAGGCAGCCCTTCCGTGTGAATTCTCCTTCCTTTAACCTCTGAATGTAACTGCTTTAAAAACCAGTAGAATTTCTCCCAGCTATTTCTTGGACAACTTGCAAATTGCCACATCAACAGATTTTTGAAGGAGACTGGTTTTTCCCTTCTAGCTATTCATGTACTGATCTTTCTCCTCCTGTATCCTCAACTCTAAGTTTCTGCTTCTGCATTATAAAGATAGCCAATAACTGTGGTAAGTTAAATCATTAATTCAATGGACATCTTGAGAATTGACTATGTATCAGTCAATAAAGCTTGGCTCTCTAGTGGGGGAAGAAGAAAGCAAGGTTTAATGAACAATTTTTAAAATGTGATTGGTGTGTAGTAGAGGGTCACCATGGAAACAGACAAGGTGAGAGAAAACCACTTATACTTATACTTATACTTGAGAAGAGCAGGAAATCCTTTCTGAGATAATATCTGTGCTCTTATAGAGACAAAGGTTACGCAAAACTGGCAACCAGGAATGCCAAACACATCCTTTCAATGTTAGGCTTGGACATTGTTCAAGAAGCTCATGCTAGGATTATTTAACTCTGCAGAGGAATTCCTTGTTTGACTTTACTATTTCCTAGTTCAATAGAGCTCTAACTTGGAGCAGTTACTTCTTAACAGGAAGACACAACCTGTAGACAGGATAATTCCAAAGTTATCATCCAGTCATTCTATAGGACTCTCTAATTCAAATTTATTTCAAATCATCTTTTGTGGTGTACTACACTCTCCCTTTAAACATTTTTTGACCCATCTTCACCATTCTATTACTGTTCTCGCTAATTAAGAGTTGCATAAAGCCTTTGAGATATATTCATCATATATTTGCATGAGATTCATGTTTTTATTTTCTAGTTTTTAATAAACTGGGTCTTTATGAATGAGTAGGGTCTATCAAGGATCCAGGGAAGGATTCTTTCTTTTATACATTTGCTCCAAAAGAACACATGTATACAGCTAAAAACAAAATAATGTGTTAAAATACAAAAGTTGACTTCCTCATCCCTGCCTAGAATCAGTTAAGCATAAATTTCAGAGACTTGCTCTCTGCCCCACCTCCTGGTGGGCATCCTACTGATTCTGCTCTTCTGGCTTATGCTACTTTCACATTTTATTTTTTTAGAATCTTGTATGTTAATACTCTCAATGAAAAATAAAGATGTAGCTTCCTGGCACATTCTGCTCCCCTCTCCAACTTTATTTTATTCTTTCACAGCTATAGTTATAACTTTAAGTAAAATATCTAAAATTTTTGTCTTGCTTCATTTTAACCTCAGAAGAAAAAAAAAAGGATGAGAAGATCTTCCCATCTTGTCACAGATATTCCTACCTCTGATCTTGCTTCCCCTTTCTTCACTTCACCCATCTCCTGTCATCTGTCCAGGGTGCCCGAGCCTTCATTGTCACAGTTTATGATATTTGGTTAACTTCCTTGCGTGCTGCTTTATGGACGCTGATTCTAAAGTTTGCAAAGATGAGTTTATTATGACTATATCATCTGCTCATTGGAGAGCCAGGTAGTATATTAAGATAACATTTATCTTTGATACGGTGTCATAACCTCTAAACCACAGTCAAACGGACTTTTTAAAAATGCAGTATCTGTTGCTCAAAAACATGGTGCTTTTTGTTATGCTTTTTCTTGGAGCCATGATTCCCTTCTGCCCATTTCATTGTTCATTCTGTCGTTTCCAATCATCTTTCTTTTCTCTTCTTTAGAGAAGATGCCCATGTTTGTTTTTCTTCCACCACATATGCAGCACTTGGTTCATAGATAAAACTCTCCATTGGTAGTAATCTGCTCCATTTTTTTCCTTAAACATATCTGTTATGGTTTAGATGTGAAGTGTCCCCCAAAATCTCATGTGTGTGGCAATGCAAGAAGGTGTCGAGCTGAAATGACTGGGTGATGAGAGAGTCTTAACCCAATCAGTGAATGGATCCCCTGAAAGACGTTGAGTGGTAATTATAGGCTGGTAGGGGGCGGCTGGAGGAGGTGGGTCTTGGGGGGACGTGCATTTGGGGTGTATATTTGGTTAACTGAGCTTAGGATCTCTCTGCTTCCTAATCACAATGCCCTGAGCTGCTTTCCACCACCACTCTCCCACCATGATGTGCTGCCTCACCTCTAGCCTCAGGGAATGGAGCCAGCTGTCCTCAGACTGAGACCTCTGAAACCATGAGCTGCCAAATGGACTTTTCCTCCTCTCAATCTGTTCTAGTTGATTCTTTTAGTCACAGCAGTAAAAAGCAGACTACAACATATCTGTCTTAGAGTTTTGGGATTCTGTAGTTTTGGCCAATTACTCTGTAGACCTGCTGATTTGAACTATCTGGGAGAAGCTCTTCATTAGTTTTGCCATTTCTTGGTTTCTTTAAGAACTCATTCCTAAATTATGTTCTTACTTTGTAGGAATATACTCAGTATATAAAAATCTAGATATCTTAATGCTTTAAGATGTCTTTATCTTGACCTCAGAGTTTGGCTTAAAACCAACTGCTAGACTCAAAATACCATTTTCTTAGAAAAAGCAAGGAACTACCCTGCCTCTAGCATTGCTCCTGAGAAGTTCGATACCAGTTTGCAGATCACTTCTTTGTGATTTTTCTCACCCCTACAGAAGGGTCTCAGATCCTTCTATCTTGGAATTTTCCGAACTGAAAACAAGCAAGGCTCCAGGGACATCCGTTTTTGCCCCACTTAGATTAGTTAGCTCTTATGTGTAAATTCGATCCATTGTCTCCGTGTGGCTTGAAAAATACTTTAAAATTTCTTTTATACTCCTCTTCCCACCATTCATCTGGAATCTCTATAGGCCCTTAGAAGGGCAGGACCACTGCTTTGATGGAATATATTTGCCTTTTTATTTCTTCTGAATATTCATTGCCTTTGTTGTATCCTGAGATAAATATACTTCATTTTTAACCCTTCCATTAAATAAATGGTATCAAATATACAAGATCATCTTATTCTCTAATTGTCCCTTTTTTGTGCTGCTGTCCTCCTTCTATGGATAGATTGTCTGTTTTACTATCATCAAGGATCATAAGAGGGTTTTAAATATACTCTTCTGTCCCTCACATTATGTATTATTACAATGGTCACACATGATTTATTTGCAGTATTTTTTTTTTTTTTTTTGTGATTGCTCTTAGTCTGTTTGTGTTGCTAAAATGAAACACCATGGACTGGGTAACTTGTAGTTGACAGAATTATATTTCTCACATATAATTCTGAAGGCTGGAAAGTCCAAGATGAAGCTGCCATCAGCTTTTGCATCTGGTGAGGCCTTTTCTCTGTGCTTCCAAGAGAGCCCCAGGTTGCATCCTCCTCCACAATGGACAAATGCTGTGTTCTCACACGGCAGAAGAGTGTGTGCCCTTCAAATTGATGACCTAATTATCCCTAAAGGACACTCTTCTTAATCCTGCCGCATTAGGGATTGCTTCAACATGAATTTTGGAGGAGACAATGATGATTTATTTGACAGCATTCTGCCTCTGACTCCTTAAAATTCATGCCTTGCTCATTTTCAAAATACCTTCATTCCACACCACTAGTTCCAAAACCCTTAACAAATTTCCACACCAATTCAAATCTCTCAAGTCCAGAATCTCATCTAAATCCAATATGGATGAGACACAAGTTATGGTTCATTCTAAGGATTGTTCTCCAATTATGAACCTATGAAAAAATACAATGATAATTCAGGCATGGGATAGATATTTCTAGTCTACAAGTGGGAAATCAGGAAGAAAAGAGGAACATGACCCAAACAATTCTAGAATTCAGTGAGGACTGATATAAAATCTTAAGGCTTGAGAATGATCTTTTACTGTACGTCCTGCCTTCTGGATTCACTGGGGCATGAAAGGGCCTAGGAAGTCTGGGGGCCCCCCACTCATGGGATTTTGCTGGATGCTATCCACAGAGCAGTTCCCACAGGTTGAAGTTGCGTTTCTGCAGCTCTCGTGAGCTGAGATTTCACTGTGGTTGCTGGACAGTTGTGGAGTTTTAGGGATAGCCTCATTTCAATGGCTCCACTTGACATTAACTTAGTAAGACTTTCTGCAGTTGTTCTGCCTCCATTTCTCCACTAATCACTGCCCTGGTGTGGACTCGTTATGGTGGCCCAGAGGTCAGGAGTCCATGAGACAAACATGCTCACTTGGCCAAGCCCAAAGATGGACAGAGAGACACAAGTTCAGCTAAAGGCAAGGCTTTACTTTAATGATGATCTTGCAAGATTGGGTGCCTGCTGGTCAGGGACTCCCAGACTGGGTACAGCCAGCTCTGGGATCTTCCCTAGACCTTAAGATCCTTCCCCCTCATTAGCTGAGTATTATGGGATATACAATCTTCCCAAACATTAGGAGGCTTCACTGTTTCCTTTTAGGTTATTTAAAGAACTATACCTTAGTTGTCCCTCTCTCCCTTTATTTTCTGTGGGGGGAAAGTTCTCTTGGACTGAGAGAGCTTTCTGGCAGGTATAATTTATCTCTGTTGGTCAAGTCAGGCCCTGTTTTAGTGAGTTTTTTTGCTGCTGTGACACAACGACAATTTTAGAAAGAAAAATTTATTTGTGGACTCAAGGTTTCAAAGGTCTTAATCCATTCCTTGGGGCTCAAGGTGAGGCAGGATATCATTGTGGAAGAGCATGGTGAAAGAGGGTGGTGGAGGGAAGCAGCTCACATGGCTCTAGGAAGCAGAGATTTTACTCACAAGACATAAAATATATACCCCAAAGGCATGCCCCCAATGACTTTCCTCCTCCGGTCACACCCTACCAGCCTCCAGTTACCCTTGATATGGATTAAGTCACCGATCGGGTTAAGGCTCTCATAACCCAATCATTTCACCTCTCAGCATTTTTCCATTTTGTCCCTTTTGGGGGATACCTTTCATCCAAATAATAACAGGCACCTTACTTTTCACCTCCTCTTTATCAAAGGGATGTGAATTTTTATACTCCAGCATTAACT
>PVKS010035213.1:0-20164 GCA_004027875.1 Aplodontia rufa
GTTTACCTCAAATGCAGATCGAAAATATTTTTTTTCCAGATTTGGAAACTATTTTCAGTAATAAATCATGTAACATGTTGGCAGAAACATTTCTCCAGACTGTCTTTAATTTTGGATATTGCTAGTATATTTATTTCACTCCGTCATAGGTCTGCCTCTCTAAGATCTATGAGGTTAGTAATATTTTTATGCAGAGTCACAATAGTCCTATGTCATTCATCTCAGTATTGTGCATGAGCTGAGATGTTGGCTTGTTCTACAAATGCAAAAAAAAAAAAAAATGCTTCATGCCAAACCTCTTAACAGTGGCCTCTTCTCAGAGAATAAATCATTCTACGTTTTCTTTAAGATTCATTGCCAAAGTTTAAATATTTATAGCTTCAGATGAAGTAGGAATCATGGTTTTGAAGTCCTGAAACTTGAGCTAAAGTCCTAAGCTCTATAATTAATAATAAACTGCATGTTTGCACAGATTCAACAGGTGTGTAGAAGATATACTGCCCATTCGACAAGGAGGAGTGAAAATTGAATTTTTGATATGAAGGCTGGTTTTTCCATTAGCAAAGTTGGGTTTTCTTGTCAATCCAACAATTTCATCTCATGGCAAAGAGATATTAGTGGTAATGATGCGAGGGGGGAAAAGTAAAGAGGCAGGTCCCCAAAGCAGAGCAGACCAAATACGAGCATGAGAGCAGAATGGTTTGATGGCTGATAAATAACAAAGTCCAAGAAGTCACTAAGAGAGCAGAGCAAGACCAGAAGTCCAAAGTCCCTGCCAAATGGCTTCTACCCATGGTTCCCACAGGAGTGTGTGTGTGGGGGGAGCGGGACATGAAGCAATAAAAATAGGCAAAAGCGCTTGGAACAATTGATTTTCCTAATCTTAACTTCCTTTCCTCACTCTCTCTGGTTAGGGTCAATTCCAATATAATCTAACAATAAGAATACAGGTAATGCTAAGCGGAAACCACTGGAGGATAGAGTGGGTGGGGGTCAGGGGAAAGCTGCTGTTCTCTAAGACACTGGCAAATCAAAGAAGGAAGCACACACTTGGTGTCTTTCTGGAATCCCTCTCTTAGCTCAGGCTGATTTCCAGTCTAGGAGGTAATGCGCTTCTGCGCTTCACGGCTAATAGCCAAGAATCTGTCTCTTACTCATAAAGAAACTTTTATGAAGATGCAGAATGGGAAAAAGAGAGCAAATGGAGAATGAATATGGTTGTGGGACCAGAAACCACTCCTTGCTCCCTGCTGGACCAGTCCCACAGGCCCATCCACTCCCCAAGTTCAGCCTTCCCTGATCCCAGATCCCAAAGTCCACCTTTGTGGGACACTAAAAGTCTTTGCGTTCCTTCTCCTCAACTCTGCTTATAATCCAGTCATCTCTCCTGCTCTCCTCTTATCCCTGAAATGTTCAGGTTTCTCAACTTCTTCCCTCAAATATGGTTTAATCTTGGAAACTTCATTCTTATAGGATCAGCATTGGACCTTCACAAGAGGAATATTAAAATGACTTTGATCTCTTTCATCAACTCAGTCCAGACCTGTCAACTCATATTGCCCCAGAGAGACTAGTAGAAGTTAGATATGCTGATTGTTAGTACTGATGTCTGGTCCAAAGCCCGAGTGAATTCTGAAGATTTAAAGCAAATGTCGTTATTGTTCAGGAGGAAATGACTGCCTATTTAGGGACTTGACAGAGTCTGATAAGTATTGCAGTATCCCTCTCCTCTTCAGTAAACAGCTGCCAATTAGTTAATTCCCTCTGGGCCATAATAAACTAAAAATGCAGATCTGTGTTGTCTAAGAAATATGAAGTGAGAATGAACCACATATATAATTTAAAATTTTAAACTAGGCACATTTTAAAAATAAAACAACAACAAAGACCACACAGAAATAAAATGAATTTTCATAATGATTTTTATTTAACCAAATGCATTCACATTTTGTCCCTTTCAATGTAATCAATAAAAGCTTATTATGGAAATATCTTACATACTTCTTTTTTTGTACTAACTTTTTGAAATCCATGCATTTTCAGTAATTTCTACTTGGAACAGTGACATTCTGAGTGTTTGTTTATCATTGTGGCCTGTGGTACCATATTGGACTGAGTAGTTCTAGACAAAATGATTTGCTAAGGCCTATGTAATTTTTCTTTTGTGACTTAAAATACATGGCACTGATGCTTTTACACTCTTGCATCCATCATGATTCCGATCAATTCAAATTTCTTGTTTTTGTGAAGGGGATCGCTGCCTCTGCATCTCTATCCAATTCCACCTCCCTTCCTTACCCCACCCACCTCCAGAGGAGAATTTTCAATAATTTTAAAGTGCTATCCATTTTTTTCCATGATGCCAAATTTTGTTTCAGAAAAATGCATTACAGTTTTCTTTAACCCACAAAAAAAAAAAAGAAAAAATAAAATGAGTGTATTCTTGCTTTTTCACTGAAATCTTGCTACTACAGGGTGAGTTTGTCTTGAGTTTTGTCTTGGATACCAGCTACTCTCTTTTTCAGTAGTGGACAATCTGTATCTAGTCTGATTTGAAAAATTTCATATCTCATCTTTGTGTTATAATTCCTTCCATTAACACATGCAGATCAAACATTTAGTTTAATTCAGTTATTGATTTTTTATTCTTCATTGGTCTTAACTTTAGAACAAATAATTCTCCATACAATGTTAATGTCAATGAATAAACATTTCTGAATTACTTATTGATGACTGTTGTTAAATTTTGACTTTTTTTGGAGGTATTTCTCTGAACTTTAGGTTGAGTGTACAGCCTTAACAATGAGCTTTCTGACATCCCTTGTCTCAGATACACCAAAGACGATAGAGAAAACTCCTCCCATTAGGAGTAAACAGACAGTTGTACATACAAATGCTCTAACTTCTCATCAAACAGCATATAAAAAATAGAATCACCTCCTTTAAAAGGAAATGTTTCATTCAAAAGAAATGCACTTTCTTCATGAGCTCTATGGGTTAGGAGATCTTGACCTTTCCACAGGGAGAGCTGAGCATTGATTGTCTTCTCTGGTGACTAGAAGGCAGCCCACAGAGCACCTGGACAAGACTTGATTT
Organism: Aplodontia rufa; assembly: GCA_004027875.1. Taxonomy (NCBI): domain Eukaryota; kingdom Metazoa; phylum Chordata; class Mammalia; order Rodentia; family Aplodontiidae; genus Aplodontia; species Aplodontia rufa. The sequence goes on from PVKS010035213.1 coordinate 3,097, forward strand.
TTTTTTTTTTTGGCAAGGAGAATGCCCTCCAGTGAGACAGAGACAACAGAGAGAAACCCAAGAAAGCCTATGGGTCAAACTTTCTTAAAGTCAGAAGAGCCATCTGGAACAAATACAGAAGACTTGAAAAATCAATTTTTGTAGCTTTATATAGGAGAGTTAAACTGGCTTTATTTTAGATTGAGAAGATGGATAATGTGTGAGTAATCCTTTTATACACCAATAAAATGCAGAGTAATATAAACACAGTATGAGTCCAGCAAAGTCATTGGGGAACTTAGCTGTTGGATGTTATATTTCTTCATTTAGTGCAATTTCTTCTGCTGAGGACTGCTATATTTTTCTTCTTTTCTTCTGGGTCCATCCCAGTGCCTAGCACTTAGTAGGTCCTCAATACATATTTGTTAAATTAATAACAAAATGCTCAAGTTTCTTAAGTTCCATAATGTGTACTTTGAAAATAATGTACACATATACATATTCATTAAGTTTAAGACAGAGAATGCGCTGGTTCAGCTAAATCATAAGGTGAACAATTGTTCAATTAGTGTACTATTTTTAAAGATGTTGCTGAACAATTTCTCCCCATCCCTGTGCCACCATGCTCTGTTGCCTCCACCATCACACACTGCCCACAGATTTGTTCACTGAAGATTTGGGCACAGGGGTCCTTTACCAAACATCAGCTTTAAACAAGCAGGTTCTGACTACCAGTGTCTGGACCCAAATGTTTTGAATATAGCTCTCAAGTGCATATGGGAAAAAAATCTTTGGAAAAGCACATGACATTGAGTGTTTTAAGATATATTTATTCTCGGTGGAAAAGCTCTTGAAAGGTATTAAACTTTTTTTTTTTGCTATTATGTTTTCACAACATTGTGGACTAATCTATGAAAGAAACTAAATGTAAAGAGGGATCCTTTTCTAAGAATAAATTCCATTATGGTTTAGTATGTGCCCATTAGAAATCTCATTTATCTCTTATAGTTTGCTTTGTTGTGTCATTAAAAGGTTTTCTGCATGAATTTGGCATAGCAGTCGTATGTTTCAAATAGTATGGGAAAAACAAATCATCAGAGCTTATCTGAGGTGGGGAATATTTACAAATCCTCAGTTAGAATTATAGTTGTTGGTCACATGCAAACAAAAACGTTAAAGAACACCTAAAAAATATTTGAGACAAGGAGAAAAAAAGTAAAGCTGTTAGTCATGGAGACTTCTGATACATTTTGTGCAGGTGAGACTTTTGTACCACACTGTATTATTATTTACCTAACAGTGCAAATCTTACTTTCCATTTTATGTTTTAGAAGGGTAAAATTGGACAAATTGTAGACAAGAGCAATATATACCAACAAAGAGAACAGATATTTAAAGAACTTTCATAATTAGATTGTGTTTTTGAGCTTTCTCTGAAGTTTTCATGTAACTAAATGTTTTAAAATTGTATTTTTAAACATTTGTTTAAAGAGAGAAGGACAGTGAAAGAGAGAAAATCAATTTTTTAAAATTTAGTTTTCATTTGACTTTTGTTGCTCCGATACCTTGTTGTGCATGTGGTGCTGGGGTTCGAACCTGTGGACTCACATGCAACGCAAGTGCTGGAACCACTGAGCCACAGCTCCAGTCCCTACTTTTTAACATTACTAAAGAAAATATTTTTGGCCAAGATTAAACCTTTGATAGAATGAATTGTGTTCCATTATGACAGGACACTAAATTTTATTAGATGATCAAGACCACAAATAAATAGCCGATGGTTATTTTTAGAGAATTAGGTGATGAAAGTCTTGTGAACATTTTATTGGCAACTATCAGTTGGCACAGCAAATAATTTTGATCAAGCATGGGATCAATATGGTCTGTTTTATAACAGTGAAATCTTTCAGTGCAAGTTAGTATCAGGGTACAAATGTATATCTACAAAACTACTTTGCCTTGGGATAATTCCTGCCTTTCTACTACTAGCCTCATGGATTTTAATCTTCCAAAAAAGTTCATAACAATGCAAAAGAGAAAGAAAGAAATAAGGTATCCAGCTGAGGCATGGGGTGCTGTGAAATTTTTACCTTGAGGACTAAAGGATCAGTAAAATCAGACTTTATTTGTGGGTCTGGATATTTCAGATACTGTCTGTGCATTCTCAAATGTTTTATCTGATTTTTCTATCCTTTTTTCCAAATTCATTCTTTCCCATCTTTGTCATTATCTTTCTTAGATCTTCCTCTAAAATATTTCTATTAATAATTCCAAATGTTAGTGATGTAATAGATTATTAAAGATAGAATTTAAAATTATTGAATATGCTAAATGAATTCCCATACTAAGGTACTTTATTAAGCCATTTTATTATGATTTTTAATTCCAGTTTTCAACGTATGAAAAATGCATCATCTAAGAAAGGTATTTTGGAGATAGTTACAGGACAAACTTTTATGTTAATAATGAGAATATGTGTTAATCCATTCTCTTTATTTCAAAATTCTCATATAGTGGACTATAAAACAATAAAAATATACCTCTGAGAATTACAATGGAATGAAGGTCCTTAATTATTAAAGTTGGAAATGATCTTAGAGATTATCTAGCCCACGTTCTGATGTATAAAAGAAGGAACTAATGTCCAGACAGATTCAATGACTTTTACAAGTCATATTGTTAGCTAATGGCAAAGCTAAAAATGCTCTCCAGGACTCTGTTCCCCATTCAAGTACCGGCAATTACACCATTCAACATCTTCTGCAGCAGTAAAATATAAATGTCATTATGCAGCAACACATAGCTTTAGAAACCCTATCTAGAATGCATATTCATCCTTAAATGACAGTATTACTTAAAACACAGTAATAGTTTTTAAATTAATTTGACTTCTCTGCATGTCAAATAAAGAGATGGAGATCTGTTCAGAGAAAGGTATTCTGATGAAAACATTTAATTTTTAGGGAAAAGATCACTTAAAGACTAATGTTAGATACATTAAAACAGGAAAATAAATGTTTATCACTAAGTAAGGCAAATAATTATAATAAACTCTCCAAAGATAGACTATTCAGTTCTAACCCATCTCAGGCTTTTCAATATCTACTGCACGTAGGAGGACATTGGAAGGTCGATTTTCTTTCTTCGAGTGTGTCACATGCATAGGATGGTGTTAAATATTGGTTTGGATGTAGGAGTCCTTCTTACAGCAGATCATGCGTGACCTTGGACATTGCTCCGGCAGTCAGATAAACTCTCCTCTCCTCGCTTCCAGCCTCTATGGCAGACCCCTCCGAAAACCCCATATGTTATTGCTTTGAAAACTCAAATCTTGTATATTTGTCCTTGAATATGACAGTAATGTATATTTGCCAGATGGAGAAAGTCTTTGTCATAAAAATCAATAACTTTAAAATTATATATTAGTTAACAGTAACTTGGAAATGATTCAAAGGAAAAATAAAGCTTTTTTCACTGTTAGTAAATCCAAGTGACTCATAAAACTTTCAGTGGTATTTGGATCAAAATAAAGGCAGCTCTCTCTTCAATTAATGCAAGCCACATAGGAATGTAAAAGAGTCTTACTTCAGGGAGAGTTCTTAAACTCTTTAATATTTTTATTATACATTGCCTTTAATTTCGTTTTTATATAAAGCTAGGATGGTTAAAATATATTTTTGTATCTAACTACACATCCAGAAAAACATTTCTCCCCAAATATCAAGAGCAAAGTATATTAATTTAAGATATTCCAAACTTGACATTATGTCAAGGTTATCTAGTTAAATAGAAAACTATTTGACTCTCATGCTAATTTATATTTAAATGAAAAATATTCTTACATTTTAGGTCATAAGTTTTGACTCCAAAAAGGAAAAAATTTTAAAGGGTAGTGCAAAGATTTCTGAGAATTTCAGTAAAAATTAAAGCATGCAGCACTGAAACCATTATGGTGTATAGGAGAGATTTCACTACCTGAGTTAAATTAAGAGTTGTCTAGAAAATATATGTTTTGATGGTAGAATATATTTTTAGAATGTTTTTCAGTTTTAGTAAATGTTTACAATAACACTGCTTTGAAAGTGAAACCAATTAATTCTGTTTCTTTATTCCGAGCAAAATAGTAATACAGTAAAAAAAAAAAGGTAATGAAATATGTAGGTGTTGGCTGATTTACGTCTCTTTTGGTCTGTCAGCTATTTTATGTGACTTGCAGTTTAATGATTTAGCATAGGATTAATAGCAAAAGTTAAACGCTTTCTCTGTAATACAGAGGATGCACATGCCACTTCCACGTATTATCTCAGACACGAGTTAACGAGAAGCTCCAAGTCTCCAGGCTGCAGGGCAGAAAATGTTCCTAGGATCATCTGCTTTGGGTGAAGCAGTTTAATTGCAAAGATCATGGTGGTATTGTTGGGATTTATTTCAAGAGAAGAGAAAAGGAGAGCAGTGGGAACCCTCGACACCCTCCTTCCTTACGGAATTTTGTCATCAGCAATGAAGGGGCCAAGAAAAATTTGTCTTCTTTTGCTTTGCTTTGTGTCAATTTCCTCTTCTGAACAAGGTTAGCATAAACACAGTAGTCCTGACTGCAAAATATTTTATGTATGTATGCAATATTTTTGCATATATATACATATATATATATATCCATATACGTGGACACTCCTTGTTTAGTCCAGTCTGAGATGTAATTAGATGCACTCTATGAACAGCAAAATCTACCTTAGGAGATTACAGAGGCTGTCAATTTTCAGGACATTTTCATGCCTATTTCAGTCTACAGACTAATTGAAAGTATCATTGTGAATATGTAGGCTCAGTGGCTCACCGCCATACCCCATGACCCCTAGTGGAAAGCTTGTAAATAAGGATTATGTTGGGTCCAGGCTGATTTGGGAAATAACATGGGCTGGGGAAATGGCAGCTTAAAAAAAATACAAAAGTCAGCAGTTGTGTCATTGGTTTGGATGCTCATCTTTGCATCATTAAAACTTTGATGGAATGGGGTCCTTGGTGTGATTGATCGACATATTTCTTCAGACATAATGGTTAGGATCGTAAATATTCAAAATTTAAGATATTCTCCATGCCCTTGAGGGAAGGCAGGCCGGGAGAACATGGTGGTGCTACAGATGTCAGTAAATATGTTATACAAATGTCTGTCTTAGCTCTCTTTCTGTATCCCAGGTACCAGATTCAGATATTAAGCCCTTTGTATTTAGAGAGAGAAAGCAAGGGAGATCTTATTATACCACTTTAAATGAAATGAAAAATCATGGTCTGTGTGATAAGTCAAGTACACTCAAAATATCCAGATTAATGAGCTGATGTAAATGTAGAAAGGTGTCTTCCCAGCATGCACCTCAGGCTCACCAGGAGGTAGAGGAGGCTCATCTGAAGGGCTTAAATGGGTTCAGGCATGAAAATCCTTTCCTTTGTTCACACTGGTCAGAGGCCTGAAAGTCCTGGTCCCTTTCTATTTCTTTATGTTACTGAAGGTGACTCAGTAAACTAAAGCATAATTTTGGTAGTTGCTAACATTTACTATGCATAAATTAAAAAACTTGTTGACGCTTTTAATTCCATAATATTAATAGAATTGTAGTGATTGAGCAATACTGTAAAACTTCCCGCACAGTAGGGCAAAAGAGTGGTAAAGGTTAAGACCGGAAACATTTCTCACACTAGCACAGTGTACTTTTTATAGTTCATTCAGCTGAATAATGGGTTGGATTCCAGAACCATGGCTTTCCTTCATAGTCTGGAACAGGAGGCTAAATCCAAGAATAGGAAATTTAATTGGGAGAGAAATTTGTAACATTTCATACTTCATTTTGAAATATCAGTTGCAGAGAAAAGAGTTAGGATTTGTTTATAAATATATTCATGATAAATAACATCAAACTTTAGGAGGGACATTGATGAACTGAGCTTGTACAGGAAAGGGTAAATGGGAATCATATATAATTGAAATAAATGGAAATGGAAAGAATTTAGAATAAATGAAATAGTTGTCAGAAGAGAGATTCCGTATTTTCTAGGGTTCTGTGGCTTCATTTCTGGGAATACATGGAAGGTGAATATTAGACAATAGCATAGGAGAGGGTACTTTTCCCCTGAATCTCAGTTTATTTTGAGAGAGAACAATAATATTAATTCTTGGGCAAGAAACAATGAGAAAACATCTAATTATCACCTGAAGTCACTGGCATCTAGGGGATAATGTGCTATACTTCCCAGCTCCCCACTTTGAATGAGGGATGACTTTTCCTTGTCAGCTGTCACAAGGTTGTAGAGTGGTACATCTGTAATCAGGCACACACATGGCTGGGGTATACAAGTAAGTTGTGCACAAGGTAGTCTAGAATCTTGGGAGCCCCACATCATTTACCACTGATACCCTAGTGCCTCTCCTTCCATTAACTCCCTTGGCAACATTTGGGACACCCACTGTTACAGTTTAGATTATGAATTGTTGCCCCAAAACTCCTGTGTTGATACAGGAGGTGAAGTGCTTAGATTATGAGAGTCATACCTAATCCATCTGATTGATTAATAACTTGAATGGATGACAGGTGGAAACTGTAATCAGGTGTGGCATGGCTGGAGGAGGTGGGTCACTGGGGTTACGTCTTGGGAATTATATATTTTGTCCCTCATTCCCCTTTTCTCCTCTTCTTCCTGGCTACCATGAGGTGAGTTGTTTTCATGTGCCATGAACCACTGCCATGATGTACTGCCCATCTCAGGCCAAGAGCAATGGAGTTGGCCAACTGAATCTCTAAGACCATGGGCCCAAAATAAACTTTTCCTCTTCTAAGCCTTCTTATAGATAATTTGGTCACAGCAATTGAAAGCTGACTAACATGTACGCTTTACAGCAAAGGAAGTGAGGCATAGTCACTTAACCATGGAATCTGGCAATTGTACCCTATACCACACCCCATAGAAGCTTCAGCATTGACAGAATGAACAATTTGTGAAAGGTATAGGTGGTGCCAACCTGGTGCCACACCCACCTAATCATTTAGTATGCCCCATACGCTCTAAGTTAATGATTTGTCATGTAGTGTTGTATCCTCAGTACACAAAATGTATATAGGTATAGGAACAATAATTTTCTGTTTTCCTCTTGGGAAGTGTGTGCTTGCTGATTTTGTATCTTTTAAGCTGTATGGGTGTAGATGATTTGGTTATCAAAGGGGAGTGCATCCCACTGAATTAAGGCTATGTTGCTATCCAGGTACTTCAGGGTCCTCAGGCCAAGGGGCCATTAGGAAAGAGGAGGAGTTACTATTATGGCAGAGATGGTCCTCAAGAGGAGGTTCAACTGTTGGTGTACAACATGGGCAGAGAGGAATATGCTTGGTACTCAGGTCACTTCTTGCTCAATTTTGATAGTAAAGGTGTGTTTCTACAACCTGGCCTGAGAAGAGCATGATGTCCAGAGGCTAACATATCTCAAGGAGGAATGTCCATATTTCATGCCACCAGGCAAACTGCCCAGACCAGTGGAAATGACAGATGAGGGCAAGCAATGTCTGGAATGGACAGAAGAGGAAGGAGCCAATGAGACCCTGAGACCAGTGATGTGGACTATGATGTTCCTTAACTTTCCTTCCATTAAGTTTTCCCCAGAAAAAGAGTCTTGGAGGAGCTATCCTCAGAACTTCAGTCCCTCTTCTTGCTCAGACACCTCCTCGTCCTGCAAGTTGTGAATGTCTTTCCATTGAAATCAACTCAGCCTTGTCTCTTTGCTCTCCTCTTATTTTCTACGTTATCCTTCCTATGCTTGATATTTGTGTGGTTGGTGGCTTTTCTCCCTTCAGGTATCTGCACAGATGTCACTTCCTCAGAGAAGTCTTTCCAGACCAATCAAAGACATCCCACCCATCCATAACAACCTAAACTGCTTAGTATCTTTAATTTTTTCATGAAAAGTATAGAAACCTCTTGTGAGATGCTTACTTTGGTATTAACTTGTTCTTGAGACATTAATTTTCACTTAGAAATTACTAGCAGAATCCCTGCTTAGTGTAAGCTATGTGAGAGTGGGGTTTTTTTTTTTTTTTTGTCTCTTGTTTATCTCTAGCACCTAGAACACTGGCCAGCAGGCATACTATCCTTAGTAATTATTTGTTGAATTAATTAATGATGCAGATATTTATTAAATGTTGACCAACCAGTAGTATCAATGAATCTATTGCCATATTTTTCAGTGGATTTGTTTCATTTTTTAGATAAGCTGGAAACTATTCTTAAAGATATTATGAATGAAAGGCAGTTATGTTGATCATATTTTGAAGAAGAAATGCCTAGGACATGGTTAGGTCGCACACTTTATTTTTGTTCTGAAGAAAGTGTCAGCTCTCTGGCTTACTTTGGTTAGGGTGTTTTATATGCCTTGGCCAGACTTTAATTATAAACTTCCAAATGAGTCATTCTTTCTTTGGGAACATTTATTTTACCTGTTTCCACCACTTCCTTTGGAGACGTTAATCTAAATTCTGATAATACCACCAAGGGCAGCACTTGAGTTTTGTTCTTATTGCTAACAAGTTTAAATGAGTTCTTTTGAAGGTTTCTTTTTATTTGGCGCACATTAATTGTGACTTTTAAACTGAAGTCAGCCGTTAATATATAATTCAGAGCCTACTGGATGGCTTTTCTTTGCGAATACTGACGTCATTCTTCTCCTTCTCAATGGTACAAAGCACTTTGAAAGTGAACCCTTGTCTGTTATTACAGTAAAGTGCAGAAGTAGTCAAACCTAATATTTTCAATGTAATTTTAAAAGTAATTATAGAAGCTGTCCTGTCATTTGTATGCAGGGAAACTTATTGATTTACATTTGTTTAAAAACACAAGGATTTGATGAGATGTTCAGTTAACCGACCTGGGAGCTCTTTGATTTTTGTTTTGTAAAACGTCAGGTCTGCTTTAAACATTCAATTTAAACGTTAAATGACATGTCTTAGGAACATTCAAAATTAGAGCTAACTGCAAAAATAAATGTTCAAATTAGCTTTGGTCAGAGATTTGGGGGCATGGTGGGCCTGATAAAGTACTATCCTTAAGCAGACTGAAGAGACCTGGACTAACTCACTGCAGACTTCTGTGCTTTCTTGTCCCTCAAGGGCAAGAGCCTCCTTCGGACACAGAAGTACCCAGTTAAGCTTCACCTTAAGATAGCCTCCAAGCAGCTAGGTGTGGTGCCACATGCCTGTAATTCCAGCAACTCGGGAGGCTGAGGCAGGGGGATCACAAGTTCAAAGCCAGCCTCAGCCACTTAGCGAGTCCCTAAGCAACTTTGCAAGACCCTGTCTCAAAATAACAAAAAAAGATTAGGGATGTGGCTCAGTAGTTAAGCACCCCTGGGTTCAATCCTGGTAGTGAAAAATAAAATAAAATAGCCTACAAATGGCAACATGTTTTCATTTACTGTGGTGACAGAATAATGCTCCCTTGAAGATACTCATGTCCTCGTCCCTGGAACCAGTGAATATATTACCTTGCATCTCCCTTGACATGGGGAAGTTATCCTTATATTTCCAGGTTGGCGGAATGTAGTCACAAACACCAAGAGGTCGGAAAAGAGTGATGTGAGAAGACAAGCAAAGGTCATCAGAGATGTGGCCACGAGCCAAGGAAAGCCAGTTGCTTCTATAAGCTAGAAAAGACAAGAAATGGATTTTCCCTTGACTGTACACTCACCTTGATTTTTAAGCTAAGACTTATTTTGTCCTCCTAACCTCCATGGCTGTGAGAGGATACATTTGTGTTGTTTCAAGCCTGTAAGCTTGTAGTTACGTATTACAGCAGCATAGGAAATGAGCACACCTGCATTATTTGGATCACAGGTCGGGGTGAGTTGTGTTCTGAATAGTCCTCCCAACTCCTCTTCCTGTGTAGGTCACCAGGAAGAGTCTCCCTGTTGGGGTTAAAAACAGGTTTGAAAATAGGTATAATGTTAAGGTGTTTAGTCAATACTAGATAGTCACTGAGTGCCTGGGGCAAGTGTAGCAAAATGACATCCAAATGGCAGGAGACAGTACCTACCTGCATCCTGCCATTTGGGTTGCTATGAGGAAAGCTCTTCGGACTGTGGTTTTGAGGCAAGGTGATTGAAGACCCACTTTGGCAGTTAAGTTTTAGTTTAAATCTAAGCATAATTATGTCTGAGTTCTTTTTTCCCCTTCTATCTTTAACTTTGTTCACTTTTTAAGTTTACTTTTTTTGATTGACATATTAAAAACATAAAAATTGTGCCGGTGTATGGGATACTATGTGATGTGTCAAGACTTATATACATTGCGCAATGTTTAAGTCAGGTTGAACATATTTATCTTCTCAAATATTTCTTTACATGGTAATATTCAAATTCTGTTTATGAGCTTTATGAAATATACAGTGAACTGCCATTCTCTATAATCATCCTTCTGTACAACAGCACACCAGAGTTTCTTGCTAATTGTAACTTGATGCACATTGATCAGCCTCTCTCCATTCCTCCCCAGGCCCCACCCTCAGCTTTTCTTCCCTTGTACTCTCAAGTTCTATGAGATCCACTTCTTCAGATTCCACATGAGTGACATCTTATAGATGCCTTTCTGTACCTGGATTATTTCATTTAATATAATGTCCTCCAGGTTCATCCATGTCCCAAGTGGTAAGAATTCTTTCCTTTTTATAATTGGTGCATTGGCATACATAAGGATGGGATTTGCTGTTACACATTCATGCCTGCACACAATGCAACAATATAATTTGGGCAGTATACCACCTGATAATGACCCCATCCTCCTCCGGTTCCATGATCCCTTTCTTCAGCTGATAGGTAGAGAAAATACTTCCCTCACTCTGTACCCTTCTTCTCCCGACTCCGCTTCTCTTTCCTCTACTTTACTAGAATTCATTTAGTTCATCCATTGATTTGTTATATGAATGATTATTTAATCTTATCCTTCCCTCCCCATTCCTTTATTTTACTCTAGCTTCCACACATGAGAAGCTTCCACACCTGACTTTTGAGTTCCTGAGGCTGGCTAATTTCACCTACCATGATGTTCTCCGTTTCCATCCATTTGTCAGTGAATATCATAATTTCATTCTTTCTTCTAGCTGAGTAGAACTCCTTCGTATGTATATAATGCAATTCAGGAATTCATCCTTCATGACTGACTAGTGTTTCGTTGTGTATAGGTGCCACATTTTCTTTGTTCATTCATCAGGTGATGGACACTCAGGTTGTTTCCATTGCTTGTTGTGAAATGTGCCGTAATAATTATGGTAACACAGATATTACTGACTTCATTCCCTTTGCATATATTTCCAATAGTACGATTGCTGGATCATATGGTAGGTCTATTTTTAAATTTGTGAGGCATCTCCTTCGTGTTTGACATAACGGAAGTACCAATTTATATTCCTACCAGTAGTGCATAAGGAATCCCTTACTCCTCATCCTCACCAGCACTTGTTATCATTTGTCTTTTTGATAATAGCCATCCATTCCTCCTAGAGTGCTGTGATCTCTCCCTGGTTTTGATTTGCCTGTCTCAATGCTCTAAAGCATTTCTCCTGTGTTTTCTTCAGGTGGTTTCATAGTTTCAGTTCTTATCTCTATGTCTTCATCCAATTTGGAGCTGATTTTTATCACTGGTGAGAAACAAGGATCTAGTTTCGTTCTTCTTCATGTGGATATGTGATTTTTTCCAGCACCATTTGTTGAAAAGGAGGTCCTTTCTCCAATGCTTGTTCTCAGCAGCTTGTGTCTCTTTCCTTGCCAGTACCATGCTGTTTTTATTACAGCTTTGTGATTATTTTTTAGAGTCAGGTAGCATTGTAACTCCTGCAATGTTTTTTATGCTGAAGATTGTTTTTGTTATTTGAGTATTTTTTTGTGATTCCATATGAGTTTCAAGATTTTTTTTCATCTAGTTTTGTGAAGAATGTCAGTAGTATTTTAATAGGGATTACATTAAATATGTAGATCACTTTGGGTAGTGTGAACATTTTAATAATATTGATTCTTTCCTAAATCTTAATTTTTTTCTTCTCTCTTCTAACTCAGTGTGAAATTCATCCAATGATTCTTGAGCATTTGTGTACTTCTGACACAGTATGGTGCTCGTTATTTAGTGTGTGCTCAGTATGTTTAATAAATTCGAATTCTTTTTCTTTGGATATTGGAGATTGAACCCAGGGGTGCTTAAACACTGAGTTGTATCCCTCTCCCATTTTATTTTTTATTTTGAGACAGGGTCTCTCTAAGTAGGTGAGACTGTCTTTGAACTTTCTATCTTACTGCCTCAGCCTCTCAAGCTGCTAGGATTAGAGGCATATACCATCGCACCCAGAAAAGTTTGAATTCTTATTCTCATGTCTTAAGACCCTTTGCCCAATACTTTGTACTCATCAGAGAAATTTTCATAGTTCTGCTACAAGTGAAAATGTTCACATTTCTAACCAATTAAGCCATTATTTGGATAAATTATAGATACACACTGGAATCCTGTGTCGAAAATATATGTTCTGATTATTTGATGAATTCTTACTGATTGTTTTATTTAAAGTTCATTTTTTTGGAATGTTAGTGGGGGAGTCTTTAGAAATAATTAAGTCACATCGTTATAAAATTAATTTCTTATCTTATTGGTTGAACACTCAGGACTGTTTTCCATTTTGTGCTTCATAAATTGTAATTAAATTATAGAACATCTCCCTATCCTTTCATGTCTTTGCCATTTCTCCCTTCCACCTCATTCAAATGAGGCTTCTTTTTCCTTTTTGTATGTCTTGATTTATAAATGATTCTTTTCTATAACATGCTTATATCTTATTTTACTTGTAAACCACAATGTTAATTTGAATTCTAGAGTTTTCTAAGTGACATAATCACAATCTTAGTAATATTTCTGTGAGAAAATATTATTTTGACTGGAAAGTGTCAATCTGATTCACCCTAAAACAGCAATTTTGAGTAAAAAACCTTTGGAATTTCCACTTTCTTCAGATCCTAAAACCCAATCCAGATATATGGGACAGAAGCCAAGAAGAGGTCTGTATTTCTTCCTTATATATCTCAAATATAAAAATAAAAATTCTTTATCGGGAAATAGGACTACCTGCAATGGATTTTTAATTTAAGTAATTTTAACTTAGAAAAATTAATTTTACAAAATTTTTTGGAAATCAGAAATTGAATCCAGGGTGCTTAAACACTGAACCACATTCCCATCCTTTTTTATTTTTTAATTTGAGAAAAGGTCTTACTAAGTTGTTTAGGGTGTGGCTGATTTGCTGAAGCTGGCTTTGAACTTGTGATCCTCCTGTCTCAGCCTCCTGACTAGCTGGGATTATGGTCATGGGCCCATGACCCAGTCATGCCCGGCTTAAATTTTATAAATTCTTCATGGGTTAAGTTTTATGGTTTTGTTTGAAAATAGGCAACTTTGAGATGGAGCAAATTAATGCCTAGAAAACAGACTTTATTATCAGTTGAGGGAGTGGTTTCTGAATATCTATCACATCTGGAAATTCATTACTTTTTAAAGTATTAGCTACCTTGTTAAAACAGATTCTTTTTTCTTTGAGAAATCCATATTCTTCCTGTGGGAAAAGCTCATAGAACATAGTGGTACAATAATTCAGATCTCATTTACTCATGAAATAATTCCCAGGGGGAAACTACAGTCCCACCAAAGGGGGAAAAAAGTAAGGGAAAAAGACTGTCTAAAATAATGAAATACCTAGCTGTGGAAATGTATTCAACAGTAGTAGTTATGTCCCTTTAAATTTAATGCTGACCACAATGCTTTGTAATTTTCCTTACAAAAACTGGATTTTCCCAGCATGACACTCAGTGATGGCATCAGTAACAGACACTTAAAAAACACTTATGCCAAGGAGTTAACAGGAAATATCTTGGCAAATGCAGAGTCAAAAGGAAAGAACAGAATTGTCCGAACACATATCGTGTTTCTCAGAATTATCTGTATCATGTTGGAAGTTTTTATACGGAAGTGTGTGTTGACACAAATGATTAAGGCCAGGATTCCTACAATTGACAGGAAAATGACCTATAAATAATGACCTGTGATGGACTTGTCATGCAGTCATTAAGTGAAATATTCTAGTACCAGTTTCCTCTCTTTGGTGTCCCAGTTTCCGGCTTCTGTGAAGTACTTTTCCTTTGGGAAGATCACTCATTTTATCTGAGACCATCAAGTTTTCTTTGGGCTTTATCAAGTGATAATTTCATTTGCTCTTTTTGCAGATAATAGTATCAAATAGTTTCATGAGCATTTTTGGAACACATTTTGCTTGCACAGAAGTTTTCTCTGGAGAGCCTGTTATTTCCACTTCTATTGAAAACACAAAATAAAATGCTTATAGTGAACGTTGAGAATTTTTAAATTTAAGATATAAGTTAATTTGCAGAAGTCATTAAGCTACGAATTTGCCTATTATTTTAGGTAGCACACAATCTAATTTGTTTGATTAATAAAGTTCAATATAACTTGGGGAACAGTATTTAGAAACATGAAAAGGAGTTAAATATTAAAATTCTATTATTTTACCATGATTATAAATAAAATAAAAATTCCTAGCAAACTTATTTATTAATCAAACTGAGGATGTAATTCTTGGGGCCTATAGAAAAGTAACATGTGCATGGACAGTGAATGAATTTGTGGATTTCTTTTAATTTTTAGGGGCTCCAGTAGGGTTCTTTTCTCCTTGTGATTTGTCCTTCTAACCCTAAAAACAAAGTATGGACCAGTGATCTGGGTGTTTTCTTCCTTCATGTCACCGGTGGGAGATTACAGCGGAAAAGAAATTGTGATAAGCACCACCTTCCAAAACCATAAGCATGATGCAGGTATTTGGGAAAAAGAAAATGGGTAATTTGAAACTATGTCACAATATGAACATATTATATTAAATCAGTGTATAATATGATAAAAGTTAAGAAAACATTTTAATTATATGAAGGCTCCATCATCAAATAACCAGTAACCTGTAAATTCAACATTTACTATGATGTTCATTCTAAATGCTAACATTAGCATAACTCATTTTTTAAGACTGCTTTTTAAAATGACTTTTTAAATACTTACAGAAACAGTCTCTCACATTAAGTGATCTCTACCAAGGAAATAATATCTTAGTTTTATAACAATGTTTAGAAGTTCAGAGGTAAAAGGGACATTAGAATCATTTTATTTAAAATTCCCATTTTATAGACAATGAAAGTGAACTTGAGAGCATTTGGGGGAAATCTGAGTGCCCTATGTTC
Organism: Aplodontia rufa; assembly: GCA_004027875.1. Taxonomy (NCBI): domain Eukaryota; kingdom Metazoa; phylum Chordata; class Mammalia; order Rodentia; family Aplodontiidae; genus Aplodontia; species Aplodontia rufa. The sequence goes on from PVKS010035213.1 coordinate 18,383, forward strand.
TAGGGTGGAAAACAAAATTTGCCTTGACACTGGAATATTCTGACACAATGTGATGTATATTCTGAAAGCCAATTCTAAGAACCAGTCTAGGGTTCATGTTTCCCCGAAACTGGCGATTTCTGCTCTCCCTGCCATACTCTTTGGGTGGCATGAGTATCAATCAATATTGCTGTGTGGTTTGCTATAGAGGCCACAGAATATTAAAAAACAGAATAAATCACAACAGTTGCCTTTACAAAAGACTCAATACCACACAGAGACAGACAGTGCATGTGCGAAGAAAAAGAGATAAAGTCTGGTTCCTCCGAATCCTGATTGGTGCCTCTTTCTGCCTCTGCCATCTTCATCCCTTGAACCATCCTCATCAAGGCCTTGCCAATAGCTTTTCCAAAGCACCTCTTTGACTCTAGTCTTCTCTTTGAAACCATCAGTGGGTGTCCTTCCACGAGCAATTTAGCCAGCTTTTCATGCAGCCTCCCTCCGCCCATCTTCCAAGTTACCTTTCCAGGCATAGGTCTGATCATGAATTTAAAATGGAACTAATCTCCAGGCAAATGGCATGGCCCATGGTTACCTATACCCTCTTTTAAGAAATAGGCCTCCAATGACTGTTTATACCATGCTACGTGGAATGCTGTCTTTTTGCTCCTATTCTATGCTACCTGTTCTTAGAGCCTTTTTGCTTCAGGAATGATCTTCTGGAGCCTAGGGCATCTTTAGAAGGATCATTGTTAGAGTTACTCTTCTTTCTTTCTTTTACTTTTCTTTAAAAAGGAGAGGTACGGTGGAGAGAGAGAGAGAGAGAGAAAGAGAAAGACAGACAGAGAAAGATAGACAGAATAAATTTTTATTTAGTTTTTCATGTGGCTTTCGTTGCTCAGACACTTGGTTGTGTGGGAGGGGCTGGGATTTGAACCCGGGTACTCACGTATGCCAGGCAAGTGCCAAAACCACTGAGCCACCACTCTAGCCTCCAGAATTACTCTTCTTGAGGTACTTACAGTTGCCCTTGGACTATACTTTATTTATTCTAATGTAGCATATATTTTCTGAGAACTGTGTGCTGATTCACCTATATACTTTAGAAAAAAAATACCTTTTTTTAAATAGAAAATCTCAGTAACTAATTAAAAAACACTAGCTAAGACAGAATTTAACATATTTCTCAATAAAGGAGAAGAAAAAAGTGCTCAATATTTCACAAGATAGTTTCATTCCTGAATAGTTATAATTAAAGAAAATCTTTGCGACATTCTTATCATTAAAACAGCACGAAAACTGAAAATGAATTTTTTAAAATTGGAATTAAGTAAAAGTAAAAACTTTTGCTCTGCTTATGACACCACTAAAATTAAATGAAAAATCAAATTACAGACTGAAAACAATGTTCTTAATACATGCATCTGCTAAAAGATTTAGATCCAGAATACAGAATGAACTCTCTCAATTCATCAATAAGACAAAAAAGAAATTAAAAAAAGGAAAAAGATTTGGACAAGCACCTCACAAAATGATGAACAAAGGGCTAAATGGCTAATAAGCTTAGAAACAGATGTTGAACTTCATTAATGATCAAGGAAAAGCAAATTTTAAAACACTGTACATGTTCTTTAGATTAGCTAAAATTCTAAAAATAAAAACTTGTATATAGCAACTGGAACTTTTATATACTGTATAGCAACTGGAACTTTTATATACTGTTACTGTTTTGTAAAACAAAACAGTTTGGTAATTTCTTATAATTAAATGTGCCTTTGTTTTTAAAATGGACCAAGTAACTCT